>JABJVT010000008.1:7083395-7139099 GCA_014170255.2 Drosophila triauraria
GTGACCCCTCAGCGGACACGACGGATATAAGGAGGCGCTGCCCCTCCTACGACACATTCGGAGGCCGAATCTTTTCTCGCCCCCCATCTTAATGTTATTGGAGTTAGATATATTGAAGTCGGGGGCTGTGCCGAGGGAGTCAGCTGTTAAGAACTCAAGGCGAGTTGTTGGGATCCGCCCAAATGCGGTGTGTCAACCGTGGTTTTTTTGCGATTAGGGGACTCATTTAATAGCTTAAGGCCATTCAACTGGGAGTCCACCACCAAGAGCACCTCATTAGTTTAACGAAAACTATTAAGAGGCTCCTTAAAACCATGTTTGGTTTGCCGCATAAATGACATCATTTCCATTTCAACCTCGCGACAAGTTTCACAGCAGTAGCGCAATCCATTGTTTTTAGTAATATTATCAGTCATGCGGCCGTGCAATCAATGCACTTGGCGTGCACGATAATGTCACACAACCAGCCGCCAATAATAGGGTCCTCTGCAGAAATTACGTTCTTGCAGGTTTTAATTGCACAGACAATACTAGAGGACATTATAGTGACTTAACACTGTACCAGTCAGAAGATAAGAGAAAATAAGATTAGTTACATTCACTAAGAGAGAAAAAGAGAGCGAGAGTTAGGGAGCTAGAGCCGTCAGGCAGTAATATTACAAAAAGGAATGCAAAAATAAAGATAAGCAATCACTGCACTAAAACTAATTTGCAATTATTGTAAATTTTAATACACAAAAACAGCTGCATGTGAATGCTGAAGCGGTGAATTATTATTGACACAAGATAGAAGTTTAAATAAAACCCCGGTGGTTTACAGCAAAGAATTAACACAAATACGAGGCGCAAAACAAAAAACGACCGTTCGCTTTGAAAGGGAAACGAGTTAATATATCCCTTATGATCGACTTAAATCAAATAATCATATTCAATAGCTTGCATTTACTTGCACACTGCACTGCAAAAATCATAAAAACATTAAATTCAAAAAAAAAATGTATGGTTTCCGGTGCCTACAATGCATATGTGCAGGTTGTCCATTAGTTCACTTTCCTGCTGCTCTGTTTGATCCTTCCCGGTTACTTTTGGTTTTGTTAGTTTTTTTTTTGTCAATTCGTTAATAAACCATTTTAATTGAAAACTTTCGATTGTAGATAATCTATTGCAATTTTTTGTCCCGTTGCCCAAAACTGTATCTACCTTGTTAATTATACTAATTCCGCGAGGATCTTAACTGCTCTCTCTATTTACAATGGCTGGTTAATGGGAATTTGAAAATAGTTATTTCTAGGTTTACATATATAAACAAAGTGTAATAAAAAATCGAGAGTCACACTTCAACCATTTGCGCCAAGGCCCAAGGCGTTGGGCTTAATGAAACTTTGGTGTCAAGAAGCGGAAAAATATAAAATATAAGTTAGGATAATATGGTACTGCTTCCGACTGCAAACTGTTTTTGAGAACTTTTAGTGAAAGTTGAACCAACTTTCCGGTGTGTCAAGCCTACGCACGACAGAAGTGAAACTTCTGGTATTTTCAGACCATGTCCTCACAGCGATAACTGTTGGTGTTGCATTCAGAACAGTTAACCATTTGTGCAACAAAAATTCCCGGTTGGTTCTAATTCTTATACCATAAGTTCACAAATGTAAACCAGTGAACCATTTTTGTTACATACAATATCGTTTGTTTCTGGTTTTGATACCATTTGGTCAAAATCGCTCCAAGGCCAAGCATAAAAGGAACAAGAAAGAAAACTAACTTCGGTAAACCGAAGTTTGTATACCCCCTCAGTCTGCAATTGGATCATTGAAAATCGATCCATTTTGGTAATTCGAAAAAATATCATATTATGTAAATTTTGTACATTTTACATTTAACATGTAGAATTTTACATTTTCATATAAATCGACCCTTTCCTTCTATGGCAGCTATATGATGTAGTTATCCGATCTTAATAAAATTAAAACCGTAATTCGAGAACTATAAAAAACTACTATATCTCGAAATTTATAGAAATTCGTTGAAAACAGAGAAGTTAAAACTTTTTTACTTTATTTTCGCCATCATTCCTATGGCAGCTATAGGATATAGTGGTCCGATTTCGGCCGTTCCGACATATATACTGAGTGCTAAAGAAATAAGATAACTCAAAAACTGAAAGACTAGTTCGCGTAGAAACCGACAGACAGACAGACAGACGGACAGACAGACGGACATGGCTAGATCGACTCGGCTGGTGATGCAGATCAAGAATATATATACTTTATGGGGTCGGGGGTGCCTCCTTCACTGCGTTGCAAATATAATGGCAAAATTATAATACCCTCTGCAAGGGTATAAAAAGGGACAGAAAATAAACAACAGAATTATGTATGCCGCGGTCTCTGAAACGATAACCGATGGTTTAAATTCACAGTTTAAACATAAAAATAGTAATAAACGGTTTATAATCTAACCTAATCTAATCTTACATATCTTTAGATTTTCCAAAAAACAATTTTTTTTAGCTAAATGAGGTTTTATTACCCTTTGAAAGTATCCGAAATCCGTCTTTGCTTACCAACACGGACAGACAGACTAACTTATAATAGCCTTGTACCCTATGGGTACCGGGTATAAAAACGCTACTTTATAGGCTAGGAAGAAACTAACTTCGCCAGCTTAAGTAAAATACTAATTCAAAAGGAAAAAATAACTCACTTCTGTGCTTATGCAGTAAAGCCCCACTCGATTTAGACGCCGCGAGATCACCAAAAGAAAGCACAAGCAGGAAGGCAGAGTGCGTCCGTTGCACCTCGCCGAGTCGTGAAAAACGCAGCGTGCCATCCAGTTACGGTTACCATAGTTTCACCACATTATCGGGCTTCAACGAAGAGCGAGGCAGCATCGTCCAATTAGCCACGCTTGCCCGACAAATTGCGAGGCTATACTGTACGTGAATAAAGACCGACCAGAAAAACATCAGTATTCCGGCCCAAAGGTTGGCGAAAGAAGTGCAGCAGTATTTACCGGCTCCAAGCAACACCAGCGAGATAGGCATCGGTTGTGACCATCAGGTGGTCAGCAACAACAGGCTGAGCTCGCCTTTGATAGAAACGTCACGTAACTTCCGTAGAGAGCGGACGTGTTTCGCGCGAGCTCCGGGAAAATTATAGAAAGTGGATGATTTAAAGACAAAAATAAAGCTTAAAATACTGGAGTATTCCAAGATAAGCGAAAAGACGCTAAAACAGAAAATATAAATAGTTATCGACTCACAAAATTATTGATATGATTAAAACAAGTGCATAATTATTTTATAAAATAAGTGCCACGCGAAATAGCTCAATGAGCGACGAACAAAGAAAGAGCGTAGAAGCTCCGTGAGCCCAAGTAACGGTTATTTCTCGTATTTCTCAACGCGCGACAACATCGAAACGGCGACAAAGAGCAACCGTTTGGCGGTCGATAGCCAAAGAGCACGGTCTTGCTCACCCGCTCTTCTCACTCCTACGCCTACATCATGGAGTTCTCAGTGCAAAACCCAACAACAAGCACTAATAATATTTCTGCAACGGCAGCAAAAGCAACAGCAACAACAACAGTGACGGCGGAAAAAGCAAAACAGCAACCACAGAAACGGCGGTAAAAGCAACAGCAACAACTACAGCAACGGCCAGTATCGCGGTAACGACTACGATGTCATCGACTGCAAATACAATGACAACCAAAACTGCAAGCTCCAAAGCCAATATCGGCAATGTTCAACAAGCGGCCCCGGCCATACAGACCGGCATGGATCGCTACATCCAAATTAAGCGTAAGCTTAGCCCGCAGAACAACGCCGTCGGTAATAAGCCAAAATAAACCGTGTACAAAGAGACAACGATCAACCCGGGAGACCTAATAACAACAGATTTGCCCTCTTGGCGGATGAACAACCGGAACTGGGTCAAGAGACCCAAAAGAAACCGAAGCCCCACCAATTTACATTAGGGAGAAAGCTCGAACGCCCTGGTCAACAAAATTGTTGCGCTGGTCGGGGATGGAAATTTTCATGTTGTTCCGCTCACTAAAGGAACATACAAGAAACGAAACTGCAAACAATATCTGAAGAACATTTCCGAGCAGTGTCCAAATACCTGGATGAAGCTAAGAAAAATTATTACACGTACCAACTAAAAGCAGCAAGGGCTTGCAAGTAGTATTAAAGGAATCGAGCCCGACGTAACTCCCAACGAAATTATAGATGCCCTTAAAGAAAGGGGTTTTCAGCAAAGAACGTTAGCAACATAATAAACAAAAATAAAAGCCGCAACCACTCTTTAAGGTCGAGCTGGAGCCGGACAGCAAAGCCCTGAAGAAAAACAAGTGCACCCCATTTATAACCTGCAATTCCTATTGCACCGAAGAATTACGGTGGAAGAGCCACATAAAGAAACGGCCCAGTGCAGTGCACAAATTGCCAGGAGTATGGACATACCAGGACGTACTGCACACTACGTTCAGTCTGTGTAGTTTGCGGAGACTTCACAATTCCGCAAACTGCCCTGCCAACAGAAGACCCCCAGAAGAAGAAATGTGGAAACTGCGGTGGAAACCATACAGCAAACTACAGGGGCTGTATGGTCTACAAGAGCTGAAGAATCGCATGCGACGAGTGACAGCAACTCGCCATCAGAATACACGAAACGTGTTCACTAATTCAGAAACGACGCCGGAAGTATTTTTCGCCAAGGCCGCAAGATCTTCATTTGGTCCGCTGAATGCTCAGAAGGGCTTCTCCTACGCCGATGCACTTCGAACAGGAATGGAAAACCCTCCAATCGAATCTAGAAACGTTCAACAAGCCCTAGGACAGCCACAAAGCACAATGGAGGCAATGATGCTTACCCTGCAACAAAGTTTGACGGAATTAATGTCCTTCATGAAAACGACCATGCAAACACTTGTTCAAAACCAGAACATGGTGATGCAGATGCTTGTAGCTCAGCAGTCCAAATAACTGATGCCTAGTCTACGAATAACCATGTGGAACGCCAATGGCGTCTCACGGCATAAACTTGAAATAACACAGTTCCTGAATGAACATCATATCGACCTTATGCTGCTTGGAGACGCACCTCACAAGCAAATACAACTTTCAAATAAAGGTTACGCCTTCTACCGCACAGATCATCCAGATGGTAAAGCCCGGCGGAACCGGCGTCCTTATCAGAGAACGCATCAAGCACCACTTTCACCAAAGGTATTCAACTAATTACTTGCAGGCGACGTCTATTAAAGTGCGTCAGGCAGCGGCAACCTTTCCATAGCCGCTGTCTACTGCCCGCCCTTTACAATTTCTGAAGCTCAATTCATGGATTTTTACAACTCACTTGGAGATCGCTTTATAGCTGCAGGAGACTATAATGCCAAGCATACGCACTGGGGATCGCGTCTCGTGACCCCCAAAGGAAAGCAATTATACAATGCAATCATTAACTTGAGCAACAAATTGGACTATGTTTCCCCTGGTAGCCCCACATATTGGCCAGCAGACCCCAGAAAGATGCCAGACTTAATAGACTTTGCAGTGACAAAAATATTTCACGCAACATAATAAGTGCCAAAGCGCTTTCGGATCTTTCATCAGACCATTCGCCAGTGCTTATAACACTTCTTCAAAGCCCAGAAATTATCAATCATCCCCACAGGCTGACGTCGCACAGAACTAACTGGCTTAAATATAAAATATGTAAGTTCCCACATTGAACTAACCCCACAGCTCAACATCGAAGCGGATATCGACTGCTCTACTGATGCTCTTGAAGACGTACTCACTGCAGCAGCCACTATTTCAACACCACAAGGGAAGGACGTACAGCCCAACAAATTCAAAACTAATCAACAAATTGAACAGCTTGTCTTGGAAAGAGACGTTTACGACGTGCTTGGCAAACCAGCAGATCGCCATCTTCAAAACAACGTTTTAAGGAAGCCACTCGCCTACTAAATCGAGCTCTGAAACAAGACGCTGAAAACGCACAACTACGGTACATCGAAAACTTTCGCCGACCAGTACAAGGCATCCTTTGTGGAGGGCTCACCCAAACCTAAGCTCTCCAATCGAAACAGTCACCCTATAAGGAAATCAACAGGTTGCTGGGCCCGCAGCGACGAAGATAAACCGAAACATTTGCTTTACATCTACGAAGCGTCTTCCAGCCGAACCCGGCCACTAGTCCACTTGTCCTACCGCAAATTCAAACTAATTCCTTCTACCAACATTGTTTCAGCCAAATGAGATCGCAAAAGTCATTGGGAACCTGGAAACCAAAAAAACTCGGGCGATGACTTAATAACTCCAAAATGATAATTGAACTTCCAAACTCAGCTATAGAGGTAATTTGTAAAATCTTCAATGGGATTATATGTCTCGGCTACTACCCAAGGAAATGGAAAAATCTGTCATCATAATGATACCGAAGCCCGGAAAAGACCACACAGCTCCGTCATCCTACAGACCAATAAGTCTATTATCGTGTCTGTCCAAACTGTTCGAGAAATGCCTGCTAACACGCATAATACCATATCTGGAAGCACACAACGTTATCCCGGCTCACCAATTTGGCTTCCGTCAAAACCACGGAACAATAGAACAAGTCAACCGAATAACATCAGAGATACGCACAGCCTTCGAGCATCGGGAATACTGCAGCGCAATATTCCTCGATGTATCTCAAGCTTTCGATCGAGTCTGGCTAAATGGCCTAATGCATAAAATCAAAACACACTTGCCTACATACACTCATAAGCTACTTGAGTCGTATCTCTACAACAGAGTCTTCGCAGGTGCAACGCAACAACATCTGGCGACTACACTATCGAAGCTGGAGTTCCACAAGGAAGTGCACTGGGCCTACTCTATTTGTCCTTTACACAGCGGATATCCCTACGAACGAGCGGCTAACAACATCCACGTTCGCTGACGACACTGCGATCCTAAGCCGCTCGAGGTGCCTAACCCGAGCAACAACACAGTTAGCAAATCACCTCATGGTAGTTGAGAAGTGGCTATCTGACTGGCGTATTAAAATTAATGAACAAAAATGTAAACACATAACTTTACCCTCAACAGGCAAACATGCTCTCCAATTTTCTTGAATAGTACGCAGATTCCCCAAGTCAACGAAGTAACGTATCTCGGCGTCCACCTCGACAGACGACTAACCTGGTAGACACATCGAATGCAAGAAACTCCATCTAAAACTAAAAGCCAGCAGCCTCCACTGGATTTTAAACGCCCGATCGCCACTGCGTCTGGACTACAAGGTCCTGCTCTACAACTCCACTCAAGCCTATCTGGACATATGGCTCCCAGTTGTGGGGAACGCGAGCAGCAGCAACATAGACATCATTCAGCGCGCACAATCGAAAATCCTGAGAACTATCACTGGGGCACCATGGTATATTCGCAACCTAAACATCCACAGGGATCTCGGCATTCTTGCAGTAAAAGATGAAATAGACAAACAAAAGGCGACCTACAATAAAAACTTACTGAGCACCCAAATCACCTGGCAAGAGGCTTGACTCGGGTTTCCAGCAGAACCCGCCTGCATCGGAACGACTATCCAACCCAGCCATAATTATCAGGGACATTTAACTCTGTGTCAGTCATATGACTGTTAGTTAGGTTATATATATAAGATTTGATACACTTATTGTTAGTCTCTAAAGGAAGATCCAATAAACAACAGCAAAGTATAAAAAAAAAAAAAAAAAGAAATAAGGAGTTTGGTGACAAGGCCAACGTGATGTTCGGACTGAATAAGCGGCGCTTATGGAGTTTGGTGACAAGGAAAACGGGGTGCATCTCTTTTTGTGTTTTGTGCTTTCTTTGGTGATTGGAACTGGTGAGAAGATGATTCTACAGAGCATTAGCAGGAGTAACGATGTACTTGTGCCCGCAGGCATATAAAAGGGACTACGGCAAACCAGATCAGATATCCTCTAACTAAGAAACCGGCACGCGAGTTAGACATTAACGACAGAGTGAAATTTGAGCGATAGCAAACATGGAGTACCTAACCTAATAGCATGTTTGATCTGCGTAATGTTTGGTTGGTTTAATTATAGGATAACGGAGGACCGCCAGGTAGGATATCACAAAGGGTCGCCAAACTCCTGTTACGTACGCCGGTTCTGGCTGACGTAGGCAGCAGATCCACGCGGAAGAAAATAAAAGGGTAGCAAGAGAGATAGCCCACGGTCCTCGCGCGTGCACTGCAATCCCACGGTCCTCGGAAACAGCGTTGATAAAATGGCGCCAGTACTTGGCTCCAGCCACTGACACTGCATAATTACACCAACTCGAACCTTGGTCCCACGGTAACCCAGCACCGCCGATTTGTTGGGACTTTCGTCAATTTTTGGGTTGGAATGTACTTAACCGGGAACACTTTCATTTTTTTGGGTGCAGTGAAGGGGAAATGTTCTTAGCTGGGAACACTTTGGTGTTCCACTCAGGTGATCTATAGCCGAAACTTGGAACACTCTTGGGTATAAGGGGCCCCAATTTGGCAGTACCGAGAGATGAGTGAGAGTTAAGAACTGGAAGTCTATTTGGTGAGTCTGAAAAACCATCAATTTCAAATTAAATGCGTGCAAGCCGCATTAGTGTAAAAGTCGGGTAGCCTTCCGCGATCAGTCCTTTTAAGGAGCAAATATCCTTAGGACTGTCAACTGGTTTACAACATCCCGTCAAACAATGCCGAGTACAATGTGAATCCTTAACAACATATGAATAATAATATAATAATAATAATAATAATATGAATCCTGGACGACATGTGTCCATAAAACCAAGCGTAAAACAATCCTGCCAATCTCTGCCGTGCCAAAAGTGAATCCTGAAGAACAATTTTCAGTTCCACTATATACAAAATAAGCCGTGCAATCAACTATAAAAAATGGACGGGTTCCCCTATTACTAAGCGAAGCTTAAATCCGGTAACTATAACCCCTCGACATAGCCTAAACCCTGCAACCACAAGCCTGTGGCACATGTCAGGCTCTGCGGACATGAGGGATTCTAGACAACTCCAAGGATGACTCCACATCAGTAATGAGAAGCAAAGCAAATACCATCAAAGACGCAATAATCTGACAACAAATATATAAAAGCAAAGCCACCACTACATAAACCATTTCCTGAACAGATAAACTCAATCCCCAACAACAATACTTATTTTTATACCCGGTGTGGCACCCTGTCACTGCGAGCGTTGCTGAGAGCAGAGAGCATTCTGGCTCTCATTGAGCCAGTCGTTTATATACACTTGTAAAGTGCGAATCGCACCGAAGAAATAATAAATATTGTTTGTATATCTGAGTAATTGCGTGCAGTTAGTTTGTAATTATTAGGCAATTTGCAGGTCATTACATTGGCGACAAGAGAAAAACCGAACAAAAAAAAAAGAATAGAAAATGACCGATAAAGAATAAAATTCATTTCGGCTGTATGTGTGTTATTTTGGTACATATATATATAAAAAAAAAAGGAAAAAGGTGTGGCCACTTAAATGTAGCCTAAGGAATACTAAAAAAAAAAAAGTGTGGCTACATAAATGTAGCCTAATTGTGGCAGTTTTAATACAGCCTACGAAAATAGGAAGATAAAAAAAAAATAAATAAGAAATAAAAAGAGTGGCCACTTAAATGTAGCCTAATGGAGGCCGTTTCGATACAGCCTAGGAAAATACTAAAAGAAAAAGAGAGCGCGTTATTACGCCCTTTGTAATAGTTGGTCATTCTAAAGTTGTTTTTAAAGTAGCGTGGTCGCAAAGTTACATTGGGAATCGAATAAGAAAAAAAAAAACCAAAGTGATGGCCGAACTTAAGCCATTCCTATGCAATAGCATAGACGAATCTCTTTGGCGCTCCGAATGGGAGATCTGGTTTCGCGCATCCAACATATATGCGGACAGCGAAGAGATCAGCTCAACTCTTTAGAAGCGCAATAAACTTTTGCATTTGGGAGGCTCACAACTGCAGTCGATGATCCCGTATATTCCGGAGGAACAGAACGATGTCTTCACACCTTTGGTGGAAAAGTTAAATGAATATTTTTCGCCGATACGCAATTCGGTATTTGAGCGACACTTGTACCGAGGCATGACACAGCGGGATGGAGAATGTTTCACCGATTTTGTCAGCAGGTGAGGAAGTGTAATTTTGGTACTTCCAAAACAGAAATAGAAGAGATCTGTCTCAAGGATAAACTAATTGATTCTTGGGCACCGGCTGAGCTGAAGAAAAAGTTGCTGTCAACTGAACAGTCCTTGGAGGGAGTCATATCTGCTTGTTTAATTGAGGAACAGGTGTTCAAGCAGACGCAGTCAATGTCATCAATGTCATCAAATGGATGCTCAGGCTCTATGGTCAATAAGATTGCATCGCGCTCGGCTAAATGGAACAACACCAAAGTAGAGTGCGGCAGATGTAGCCGAAATGATAATGATTCAAATAGTTTGCTTTGTGCAGCGAAAAATGCGGAATGTAACAGATGTTCCCAAGTCGGGCACTTTGCTAAGAGATGTCGGACTACTGTGAAGAGATCCGGCGGAAATTATCGAGAAGGTGCGAAGCGGCGCTATGTAGATGAAGCACAGGTCCGAGCAGTGAGTGGTGGTCAACAATTTCACAATTCCTGTTTCCGGGTTGCGAATGATTGTGACATGGGCGAAGTCATTTCTTGCCGAGTTGGTGGCTTACCAATTAGCATGGGCATCGATTCCGGATCCAAGTATAACTTATTAAGTCAAGATGATTCGAACTATCTACAAGAAAAGGGCGCAGCTATATTAAATCTGCGAACTGAGTCGACAAATCAATTTCGGGCATATGCTGCAGATCAGTTGTTACAGATTTCATGTGTATTTAAAGCACCGATTGCAGTTGGAGGGAATGCTGAGTCTATTGCAACCTTTTATGTAATAAAAAAAGGTAGGCAATCGTTGCTTGGTCGCGAAACAGCCATAAAACTCAACGTGTTGAGACTGGGCATAGCTTTAAATAGAGTCGAAAAGTTGGAACCTTTCCAAAGTGGAATAACGTATCTATTCGTCTGTCAATTGATCCACATGTGAGGCCCGTGAAGCAACCAATGCGACGCATCCCAGTTGCCATTGAGGACAAGGTAAAAGAAGAGAATCGGCTTTATCTCAAGATATAACAGAGCCAGTACACGGACCAAGTGAGTGGATTTCTCCAATAATTATCGCATTCAAAGGAGATGGAAATATAAGGCTGTGCATTGATATGCGTCAAGCGAATAAAGCAATTCAACGGGAAAATTACCCATTACCAACATTCGAGTCGTTTTTAACAAAGCTTAAGGACGCTAAGTATTTTTCTGGACTGGATTTGAAGAGTGCGTATCAACAATAGGAATTGCATCCAAATAGCCGAGAAATTACTGCATTTATAACACCACAAGGACTGTATAGATACAAACGTCTACTCTGCGGTGTTAACTCAGCACCTGAGATATTTCAAAAACTGCTGGAGGAACGATTATCGAAATGCCCAAATGCATTAAATTATATAGATGATTAATTGTCTTCGGAAGTTCATTGGAAGAACACGACAAAATGCTGGAGATGGTAAAGGTTATTTTCAAGGAAAACAATATATATCTCAACAAAGATAAATGTGTATGGAAAACACAGCGACTTAAGTTCCTCGGGCATATATTATCTGACACAGGCATTTCTGCTGATCCAGAGAAAGTAGAAGTAATTACGGCATTCAGGCCACCAAAGAACAAAGAGGAACTTCGTAGTTTCCTAGGCCTGGTCACTTACGTGGGAAGGTTCTTGCCAGACTCGGCAGATACAACAGAACCGTTGAGAAAGTTACTCAAAGCGGATGAGAAGTTTCTGTGGAACCAACAAGAACAGCAAGCATTCGAAAAATTAAAAATTTGAGTTTCACGAGTTTCGGAGTTGGCATATTTTAACGTGAAATTAAAAACTCGTGTTATAGCTGATGCCAGTCTTGTAGCGCTGGCAGCGGTCCTAATACAGTTTGATATCGAAATAATCCATTTATCATATCGTTTGCAAGTAAGAGCCTTACTGATGTTGAGAAACGATATTCGCAAACGGAAAAGGAAAGTTTGGCATTGGTATGGAGAGTGGAAAAATTTCATTACTATGTTGCTAGAATTGAGAGGTGGTTATTAAGTCAACAGGCATACCATTTTCAGGTGATATATAAGTCTGGGAAGGAAAATATTGCTGACTCGATCTCACGCTTATGTGACATTTCAAGTACTAAATCATTTGAATGGGGTGGCGAGGAAAACATATTTCATATGATTTCAATTTCTACTCCCACGTCTTTAAATATATCCGAGATTTCCGAAATGAGTACAAGAGACGAAGAAGTACTAGATGCCATAACATGTCTGGACAATGACTGGTGGAATTCTGCAACAACTAGCCCATATTATCCGTTTCGTGTGGAGCTGTCGAGTATTGGTAGTATTCTATTAAGAGGAATCCGTCTGATCATCCCCCAACAACTACGACAGAGAGTTTTAACACTAGCTCATGAGGGACCCCCTGGAGAAGCAGCAATGAAAAGGCGACTGAGATCCAAAGTATGGTGGCCAAAAATTGACAGGAATGCAGAAAAATTTGTCAAGGATTGTCGTGACTGTATATTGGTATCTTTACCAGATAATCCAGTCCCAATGAGACGTCATGCATTTCCGAGTAGCCCATGGGTATGGGTAGCCACTGATTTGTTAGGACCGTTGCCAAATAATGAGCACTTGCTAGTTCTCATCGATTAGTATTCTAGATACATAGAGATTTGTACAATCAATCGAATCGAAGGTGCTATTGAAGAGATGTCCGAAATTTTTAGTAGATTGGGGTATCCAAAAAAGTTAAGAACAGACATTGGCAGACAATATGTGAGTGTAGAGTTTAAAAAATATTGTGAGACGAATGGAATTGACCTCATTACAACCCCTCCATATAGGCCTCAAGCTAATGGCGAGGTAGAAAATATGAATAGGTCATTAGTAAAGCGGTCGGCACAAAAGACCTAACATCTGGTCGCGGTGCAATAAGGCCCTAGTAATAAAGCGGTTAAAAATAGCACATGTGAATGATACAAATTATAAACATGAGATTCAAAAATTCATGTTAATGTACAATGTTACTCCCCATGGTACTACGGGCTCGCCACCATGCGAGCTAATATTCAATCGCACAATTAGAGACAAGATTCCGGGAGTTCAGGGTATAGTAAAGGAAGTGGGAGAATCTGAAGAGAGAGACAGGGATTTTATTATTTAGGAAACAGGAAAAGAGGTGGCAGACAAAACTAGAAGAGCCACGGAATCTAAAATACAACTGGGAGATAAAATAGTGTTAACGAACGAAGAAATAATAAATATTGTTTGTGTATCTGAGTAATTGCGTGCAGTTAGTTTGTAATTATTAGGCAATTTGGAGGTCATTACACCCGGTACCCATAGGGTACAAGGATATTATAAGTTCGTACCAATCGAGAATGTATGTAACAGGCAGAAGGAGGCGTCTCCGACCCCATAAAGTATATATATTCTTGATCAGCATGACCAGCCGAGTCGATTTAGGCATGTCTGTCTGTCCGTCTGTCTGTCCGTGTGAAACAACAGATCTCAGAGACTATAAGAGCTAGAGTTACCAAATTTGGTGATAGCATTGGAATCTGTTGCATGCAGATCAAGTTTGTTTTAAAATTTGGCCACGCCCACTTCCGCCCCCGAAAATCGTAAAAAACGTTATATAAGCTATAGTCGTAAAATATAGATAAAATAAATAAGTAGGCATTTGCGGACGTTTTCTGAAAATTTGAGTAAAATCGGATGATAAACATGGAAGTAAGTAAACAATAAAGTTTCTGGGTAAACTGCTTGAGAGAGAGAGCGGACGTGAGTGTTGCTTAACATGTTCCTAGCAACATTTGTCTTTGTTGGTGTTGCTCAACATGTTCCTAGCAACATTTGACGCTTTTAAGAGTTAGTCAATGGCCAACATGTTCCTAGCAACATTTGTTTCTTTTGAGTGTTGCTTAATATGTTTCTAGCAATATTTGTCTTAATTTGTCAACATTTTCAACATTTTTTCCATGTTCATGTGCTGTTTAATTTCACCCACTATGCTTTGGGTACCGGGTAACTCACAGGCGGTCACACTCGGCTGTAGCTTTTTCTCTTGTTTTTTTATGTCTTAATTAAAATATTTATTAAGTGAACAACAAAATTAAAACTGAAGGATGCCCTCACTCACACGGTGACAATATGTAACGAATTACACATAATTTCAGGCTGGGTGTTATTGTATGGGCTTGAGCGCACGCGATCAATTGTCCGGCTGCTGCTTGTCGGAAAGAGGGGTGGTGGTCTTGCTTCAATCCCATATTGGCCTGTCGATGATACTAATTGCTTAATTTTGCGTGCGAGACAAGCTGTGGCTAAACCGGAAATAAGAGGACTTATGCGGAAGTAAAGGAAAGGTTTGTTTTCTTAAGTGAGCCAAAGTCGCCCCTTTGACCTGCCGATGTTATCGGAGGTTCATCTTCAGACCCGCCCTACCATTGGCCATCTGATCCGATCTTCCCTTTGTATTTGTAGATGACCCCATTGTTTGCCAAGACTCCCCTTACAAGGGCTTTACGCTAGCCGCGGCAAAAATTTTGGTATTTAAAACATTACAAATAATTTATTAAAAGTAAGAAATGAGAGGGTTCTTAAATCTAGACATGTAAATAAAACATAAATATAGGAAAACTGGCAATGCGCCTTTCATAAATGGAACCAAGAAAACCAACATTAAATGTCTGTTTAAATTACTTGAACTCTTAAACAAATTTGGTTATTTTTCATTTTTTTTTAAACAAATATAGAATTTAAATTAACTGGTACTTGAGCTCTTGTGAAAGTGTGGTTTGAGAACCGAAAGCGCTTAGCAGCGGCGTTTAATATTTGTTGTTGTTTTCATTGACATTACGTTATGCTCGTACTCAATAGTCAAAACCAAAATTAACAACCATTGCATCAGTTTCTTTATATGACTTTTTATACTTTTTTTTTGTGACTCACCACTTGCTGCAGGCATCCATCGAAGAAAGCGCTTTCACCGACGGCTGGCTGTTAGGGGTAAAAATTAAATGGTTTCTAGCAACTGCGACCTGGCTGATTAATTAATTGACTAGACATTTTCCGATAAATTTCTTTCCCTTTTTTTATCTCACCAAATAAAAATATTCGGAACGCTGACACTAAACAGCTCTCGCTTTTTCTCTTTCTTTTCCACAAACTCTCACTCGCACATAATTAAACAGTCATAATTAAAATATAAACTAAACTACAAACTACATACTGCCCTCTTTCAACGCTCCCTAATTTGGACTTTAGATTTTTTTTTTTTTTGTTGGTTTTTTTTTCTCTAAGATTTTCTTCTTTCTCTCTTAACCCCTTTCTGATATCCCACTGGCGGCAAAAGGGGGTTAGCGGGGACCGACACTCCAACTACGGAGACACCGAAGCACACCGACGATCTGCGGCCGTCGGCCTAGCGCAGCACCGGCGACGAACTGCTCGAACTTTTGGCGCCGACTTCTGCTGGCCTTCCGTGGTCTTCCTCGTCTGCTTTTGGGACCGCCTTCTGCAGCTTTGTAGCCTCAACTTCGAGCTGCTGCGCTGCCGACAAATTCGCCGTTTGCAATCGTACAATCAACGCACTGCTCTAAAGTTTGCACTTGGGATGCCAAAATAGGAATGGCTTCTAATGACGCCAAGATGATGGCGGCAACCTATCTCCGGCCATTATTGGAGAAATTCTCTCGCTCAGAGAAAGCCTGACAGCTCGCCCTGTTAATCCTAATGTACTCTCGGAGAAAGCCTGACACACCGCCCTGTTAGCCCTAGAGCTCTCTCTCTGTAATGCGATCTTGTTCTAACGACCCCTAGATGGCTTTTGGATATACGCAGCTGCTACCAACGTCACAAATACCCCCCGCCAAAGATCTGACTTGGGATCCAAATTCCCAAGGCTGATCCCAGAACGCAAAGAAGGCAGCTGCCTTACTGCTTCATGTCCTTTGCATGGTACCGACCCACATAGTTCCCTTGTAAATCCTCCAGGTCGTAATACGACTGCCCCATCCTTTTCTTTACTCTAGCTTTCACGTACGCCGGAGCTAACTTTGCCTAGCCGCGAAATTGCTTTGCTTAAAGTTTCGTCGGTACACCCCCTGCCCTTCCGCATAAGACACCTCCCTGGAACGCAAATTATATTGACGCTCGTTTTTCGCATTCTGCTTAGCCATCACTTCGCACGCCTTACTGCGGATCAAATCCAGAGAATCTTCTCGCGAGAACACCGCCGACCTATCCTCCAGCATATGCAAAGCTCTCAACAGCTTGAAAGTCGAACCTGCAGATACATAGTGCTGCCCGAAAACCATATAGTACGGCGAAGTGCCAATACTAGAATGGACAGCTGACCGTAGAGCACAACAAATGCTGCTGAGCTGTTCATCCCAATCTTTCTGATCCGTACGAACATACGAACGGATGGCCGCTATCACCGAACGATTGACCCGTTCCGAGACATTAGCCTGCGGAGAATATACTGCGGTGAGGGTATGAGATACTTTGTACTTACGCAAGAACTTTTGAAACGCCTCAGATTTGAATTGCGAACCATTGTCAGACACAATGGTCTCTGGAACCCCGAACGTGTGGAATAGATCTTGCTGAAGGTAACGTGTCACTACGTCTGCAGTTAGTTTTTTTACTGCCTTCAAAAACACAAATTTTGTATAGTGATCCAGAACAATAAAAATGCCTATGTGCCCACTTCTGGACCGGGGATAAGGTCCCAGAAAATCGACATAGAGCCTTTGGAAAAACCGCTGGGACTCTGGAACTTTACCCATCGGCGGACGCTGAATGCTATTAGGTGCTTTAGTCATCTTGCACGTGCTGCAAGCTTAAATATACATTCTGACATCGTTTATAAGCCCAGGCCAGAAATAATACCGTCGCACCCTTTCCAGAGTTTTATGCATGCCTCCATGGGACGCCAATGGATCATCATGAGCCTTCTTAAGAACCTCAGGCACTAGCTTACTTGGAACCCATAATCTCCAGCTAAAATTATCATGTAATGAATCCCCCGTAGCATGATCTGTTCTGCGATACACCAAATTATCGGCTACCTTCAGATCTGGGAGTTTGTCCCATTTGCTTTTACCTTTTCAACTAGGTCGCAATATTCTTCGCTTTGGAACTCCGGCGAGTCTAACTCCACTAGCAACCCTTGATTTGCATCTATAGCAGCTATCTCCTCCTCATACACTCTTGACAATACATCGGGTACCAAATTCAACCTTCCGCTGCGGTGCTCAATGTTGAAATTGAAGCCTTGTAATTTTAATGCCCATCGAGCCAACCTGGAATGCAAATCCGTTTGTGTCATTAGCCATTTTAGGGACGCATGATCCGTGATCACCGTAAAAGTATGTCCTTCAACATATGCTCGAAATCGTTTTATGCAAATAATGGCTGCTAAGCACTCCTGCTCTGTCACTGAATGGTTTTTTTGAGCCTTGTTCAGTTTCTTTGACACGAATGCTATCGGGTACTCATCTCCTTCAACCGATTTTTGCACAAGGACTCCTCCTACACCTGACTTACTGGCATCACACTGAATATAAAAAGGTTTGCTGAAATCTGGGCTGTGCAATACTGGGGCAGAACACAACACCTCCTTGAGCTTATTAAAAGCCATTTCTCCCTCCTCCGTCATTACAAACTTTCTTCTGGGCTTTAATAGATCCGTCAGATCAGCTGATACTGAGGCAAAATTGCTAATAAATTTCCTATACCATCCCACCATCCCAAGAAAACGACGCAAAGCTTTGAGGGACTGTGGTAGCGGAAAATCTTTCATGATATTTTGTCGGGATCCGTTCGGATAACGCCTTCCCCGACAATATGGCCTAAATATTTGACCGTTCGCATGCAGAATTAGCTTTTCTCGACATTAAGGGTTAGGCCAGCTGTTTTGATAAAGCCCGCGACCAGACTAAGAACCCTCATATGTGCCTCAAAGCTATCTGACACAATCAGTAAATCATCCAGATACACAAAAACCTCATTTCTGAGATGAGCGGGAATATCCTTATCCATAAGCCTGGTCATAGTCTGGGAGGCATTCGTGAGGCCGAATGGCATAACTCTGTATTGGTAGAGGGGCTTTCCTGGAATGGTAAAAGCAGTTTTATCTCGCGATGCTTGATAGAGTGGTATCTGCCAATAGGCATCTTCAAGATCAAGACTCGATATAAACATTGCCTTGGGAAGCCGCCCAAGATGCCATCTATTTGTGGCAAGGGATATGCATTCTTTTTAGTGACTGCATTTACCTTTCGACTATCCAAACAGAGACGGATTTTTCCGGGTTTCTGTACTAATACTACCGGCGAGGACCAAGCGCTATCTGACTCCTCTATTACCCCCAAACTTAGCATCCGATCAACCTCTTGGTAGAGCAGCTTTTCAATAGCCGGAGAAACAGGAAAATGCCTCTGTTTCACTGGCTTTGCATCTGCAACGTCGATCGAATGTGAAATAAGATTCGTCTTGCCCAAACCAGATACCGAGAACGACGGAAACTGCTTCACCACGGTTTTAAGGACCTCTTGTTGACTTTCGGAGAGACTATGCGACTCAGGCGCTATTTCGCTGATGTTCATGCTAGATGGCAATAAATCAAATGCCTGCCAGAAATCTATCCCCAAATAAAGATCCTGACTAAGGCTTGGAATAATGTGCAACTCCAACTCCTTAGTGTCCTCCTTGTACTGTACAGGAGTTTTGAGACGGCCAATTATCTCCTGCTTCTTTCCATCAGCCGTACTTGCTACTGTTGCTACTCGTTTGAATGGAACTCGGCTTAAAATAACCTGCTCGGCTAACTTTCCACCTATTACGCTCATGGCTGCTCCTGTATCAAGAAGCCCTAATACCACTTGGTCTAATAAACTCGGCATAGGGGCGCTTATCCGACTTTTTATGCCGAATGGCATTTATGGTTTTAGCTGCCTGCCAGAACGCTCTCATCCTATTTGAATTTCTTGATTTCTTCCTCGGACTGATTGGTTTCGGACTTGACACTAGCTGATTCGCCATCACTAGTTGAGGCCAAAATACAGGCAGACTGTTAGTTTCATCGGACAAGTTAGGATTATCTACTACTACTGCTGAAAATTCATTTTCTACTGGTTCTGCTCTGGATTCGTCGACTTCTGACGCTGAACACACAAGAGCTGACGAGGCTGTGTGTTCATCTTGGGGTTTTTTTGACATTTTGCGCACGAAGATTTGTAGGTATTGGGACGACCGCAGCCGAAACAGAATATTTTGCGTTTGCCCTCGCAATCCTGATACCTATGACCCTCCTTGCGACAATTCCAGCAGATTATCGCCATAGCACCTATTTCTCCTGCGTTTTCTACATCCGAAAATTCAGTGGCATCATCGGATTGAGCTTCCTCTACCAATTCAGCCAGGGTAGATACAGTTTCGCTTTACGTCATCTAGAAATCTTTCCCCTTCGCCGACAAATTTCGAGCAGACGATCAACACTATCCACGGTGATATTCAGTAATTCATGTCTAATTTCTGGCCTTGGATTTCTTCTCAAAATCTCTACAAGTTCTGACTCTTTGATTTGTGTCTTCAAGCCATCCATTAGCTGCACGATTGCATCGTAAAAAGTATCAAAATCTTCCCTATCCTTTTGTTTCCTGTCACGGATCGCTTCTCTTATATCGACATCGCTACGCGTGTCGCGAAATTGCTTTCGCAATGCATAAATTAGCGCATCCCATGTCACTATCCTGACCGACTTGTGAAATCGCCAATAGAAATCGCGCGCTTTTCCGTCAAATAACAAGCTAGCGTTACTGCATAAGGCCGGAAAATTTCCTTCAAGCGTCTGGTGAGTGAGTGCCTCCACTCGGTATATGAAATTGTCAACAGTCAGACCTTCTTGGCCGCTAAACCTAAGCTTCCAACTGTTAAGAATCTGGCCAACCCTATCAGGACGTTGAGAGAGATCAGAGCCATTCATCCCTGGCGTTTCACGCCCCGAGCCAGTCATAATACTTGTCGGCCCACCAACCTGGAAGTTCACTGCTTCAAACTGCCGCCTAACATCTACTTCGGCCGGAATTCTGAGGGTCGTGCCGGAAAATGGGCAACGATATTTGTTTGTATGAGTTGCGCCATCTTTTCTGACAATTGAGTAAGCAACTCGTCTTGCATAGCTTTGACTTGCTGCGCAACCATGGTCCCTAATGCTTGCTGCGAACCAGATGCCTCCTCATTAGTTGGCCCAGCAGATCCTGATGGCTTATTTTGTCGCTTCTGTTGCCGTGTATCAAGCGGAGCGGCCTTACAAATCGGACAGAGATTTCTGGTCTTAGCATGTGCCTCGTAGCAGGCCTTATGAAACTCGTGACCGCATTTTATCCTTACAGTCTGGTCCTCTACCAAGCTCCTATCACACAATACGCATATTGCAACCGACTGAATGACTTCCTCTTTCCCTATTTGTGACATTTTGGCCATAAAAAAAACGTGGCAGCACAGAAAAAATCAGACAGATAATTATACTACAAAATCTAAAAGAAATAACGCAGACAATATAATTTAATAATTCACAAAATATAAAATAAAAACGGGCTGCTCCCAAAGCTTACACTATCCCTAAAAAGTATAATTTTAATAATCTCTTAAATTTCTAAAGCAAAATTGATTTAAAATAATTGTAAAGTCTAAAATTTTAATTAATTTTTGAATGTGTCCCTATCAGAGCACCCGCGCCTGTATTTTCTACTACGCTTCTGTGCACTTTCAATCTAAGGATCAATGACCTTCTTGGCAGCTGTTCGCCAGTTGCGCTTCCCTTTCTTCAGCAGCAACAAACAACTAATGACATCAATTACAATAACAGCAAAGTTTAAAATTGTATGAATCGTATATAAAAGTCTTAAGTAGTCAAAATATGATATACTAAAAATAATAAAATATGAAATAAATAGCAACCTTTTCACAACACCAAAATGTGAAAAAAAATGAAATTGATAAACACAATCAAAGCATAAATATATTTTGCCGACTAGCATAGCTTATTCCCCTTCAAGTGAGTCTAGCCTCCAACTGACGAAAATTGACAAACACAAAAAGAAAACAAAGAAGTTTTGTCGCGCTTTATGCAAAAACAACAAGCGCATGCGCGCAGGTAGTCCGCCGTGGTCAGTTGTCACTCTTAAGAGCTGAGCATTGCCTGTTGTCCAAGCGGCTGATCCCTGCACCCTTCTTCCTAAAGAACGGAGCATATCTCTTTTGCCGTCGTCTGTGGCCTGAAACTTCCTTCTTATAAGGGTGTTTCCGTAAATCCAATACAGACAACTGACAATTAATAATGCTACCGGTAGACTAGAATTGACCCTTTATTTCAGCAAATCAGTCGTGGTCAGACGATCCATTCTGAAATGGCTGATCGCCCGCTTGTCCTATGCGTACTGAAATGCCGTCCTTCGGAGCTTAACTAAATGTAGGAGATGAAATAGATTTGATTCCTCTGCAAATACTGTCTTGCGTGGACGGCTGATCTACCACTTATGATTTACACTTCCGTCCTTCCTATTCGCCAGCCCGGCTAGCTCAGTCGGTAGAGCATGAGACTCCTAATCCCAGGGTCGTGGGTTCGGGCCCCACGTTGGGCGCCAAAGAATTAATAATCATAATTATCTTAATTATTCATAATTGTAACGAATTACAAATAATTTCAGGCTGGGTGTTATTGTATGGGCTTGAGCGCACGCGATCAATTGTCCGGCTGCTGCTTGTCGGAAAGATGGGTGGTGGTCTTGCTTCAATCCCATATTGGCCTGTCGATGATACTAATTGCTTAATTTTGCGTGCGAGAAAAGCTGTGGCTAAACCGGAAATAAGAGGACTTATGCGGAAGTAAAGGAAAGGTTTGTTTTCTTAAGTGAGCCAAAGTCGCCCTTTGACCTGCCGATGTTATCGGAGGTTCATCTTCAGACCCGCCCTACCATTGGCCATCTGATCCGATCTTCCCTTTGTATTTGTAGATGACCCCATTGTTTGCCAAGATTCCCCTTACAAGGGCTTTACGCTAGCCGCGGCAAAAATTTTGGTATTTAAAACATTACAAATAATTTATTAAAAGTAAGAAATGAGAGGGTTCTTAAATCTAGACATGTAAATAAAACATAAATATAGGAAAACTGGCAATGCGCCTTTCATAAATGGAACCAAGAAAACCAACATTAAATGTCTGTTTAAATTACTTGAACTCTTAAACAAATTTGGTTTTTTTTCATTTTTTTTTAAACAAATATAGAATTTAAATTAACTGGTACTTGAGCTCTGGTGAAAGTGTGGTTTGAGAACCGAAAGCGCTTAGCAGCGGCGTTTAATATTTGTTGTTGTTTTCATTGACATTACGTTATGCTCGTACTCAAAAGTCAAAACCAAAATTAACAACCATTGCATCAGTTTCTTTATATGACTTTTTATACTTTTTTTTTGTGACTCACCACTTGCTGCAGGCATCCATCGAAGAAAGCGCTTTCACCGACGGCTGGCTGTTAGGGGTAGAAATTAAATGGTTTCTAGCAACTGCGACCTGACTGATTAATTAATTGACTAGACATTTTCCGATAAATTTCTTTCCCTTTTTTATCTCACCAAATAAAAATATTCGGAACGCTGACACTAAACAGCTCTCGCTTTTTCTCTTTCTTTTCCACAAACTCTCACTCGCACATAATTAAACAGTCATAATTAAAATATAAACTAAACTACAAACTACATACTGCCCTCTTTCAACGCTCCCTAATTTGGACTTTAGATTTTTTTTTTGTTGGTTTTTTTCTCTAAGATTTTCTTCTTTCTCTTAACCCCTTTCTGATATCCCACTGGCGGCAAAGGGGGTTAGCGGGGACCGACACTCCAACTACGGAGACACCGAAGCACCGACGATCTGCGGCCGTCGGCCTAGCGCAGCACCGGCGACGAACTGCTCGAACTTTTGGCGCCGACTTCTGCTGGCCTTCCGCGGTCTTCCTCGTCTGCTTTTGGGACCGCCTTCTGCAGCTTTGTAGCCCCAACTTCGAGCTGCTGCGCTGCCGACAAATTCGCCGTTTGCAATCGCTGCTGGGGCTTCCAGAAAGAGCCCTACCGCTGCACCTAAGCCGGGATCCAAATAAGTCACACCGATCTTAGCCTTTGGCCACTGCTTAGCTTACCCAATGTATCCAGCCGTTCTTCCGTATTTATACTGTTCCCTTGGCTCCGTGCAGCAGGCACTAGGCTCGCGTTTTGTTTTACGATGAAAGTTGGACGAAAAATGGTTCACAACTACAATCAACGCACTGCTCTAAAGTTTGCACTTGGGATGCCAAAATAGGAATGGCTTCTAATGACGCCAAGATGATGGCGGCAACCTATCTCCGGCCATTATTGGAGAAATTCTCTCGCTCAGAGAAAGCCTGACAGCTCGCCCTGTTAATCCTAATGTACTCTCGGAGAAAGCCTGACACACCGCCCTGTTAGCCCTAGAGCTCTCTCTCTGTAATGCGATCTTGTTCTAACGACCCCTAGATGGCGCCACCACGCCTCGAACTGCCACTCCTAGATGGCTTTTGGATATACGCAGCTGCTACCAACGTCACAAATAGCAACTAGTAATAACCACATTAAAATAATAACCATAAAATAATACAAATAACTAGGGTCACCTGTCAAATTTTAGGTGTTTTAAGTAATAACGAGAAAGAAAGCTAACTTCGGTAAACCGAAGTTTGTATACCCTTGCAGTGTGAAATTGGATCATTGAAAATCAATCCATTTTGGTAATGTTAAATAAAAAAATGTCAAATTATGTACATTTTGTAAATTTTACATTTTACCTTTAGAATTTTACATTTTCATATAAATCGACCGATCCCTTCTATGGCAGCTATATGATATAGTTGTCCGATCTTAATAAAATTAAAACTGTAATTCTAGAACTATAAAAAACGACTTTAACTCGAAGTTTATAGAAATTCGTTTAAAAACTGAAAAGTTAAAATTTTTTTTACATTAATCTCGCCATCATTCCTATGGCAGCTATAGGATATAGTGGTTCGATTTCAGCCGTTCCGACATATATACTGCGTGCTAAAGAAATAAGACTATACTGAAAATTTCAGCCCGATAGCTTAAAAACTGAGAGACTTGTTCGCGTAGAAACCGACAGACAGACGGACAGACAGACAGACGGACATGGCTAGATCGACTCGGCTGGTAATACTGATCAAGAATACATATACTTTATGGGGTCGGAGATGCCTCCATCACTGCGTTGCAAATATCATGGCAAAATTGTAATACCCTCTGCAAGGGTATAAAAACCAACCAATTAAATTAACTGTTACGTACGCCGGTTCTGCCCGACGGGGACAACAGGTACACGTGGAAGAGGATAGGGTTAGATATAACATGCCAGGTGCTACAAATGCAATTGCCTCGAGCGAAAACGGCAATCTAAAGGTTCTCGCAAAGCACTGTGATCACACGGGGCTCGTGAAAGTATTGCAATCCCACGGTCCTCTAAAAGCAGCTTTGACAAAATGGCGCTAGTACATGGTTACAGGCACTGATATACATACAGTGACTCCATCGCATAATCGGACAAGCACCTTCCTATGATAAAAGTGCTCTAAAAGTATACAAAATGGGCCGAATAAATGTTTTAAATTTTGTTATGTAAAACACACATTAACATCTCTCCAAAACAAAAGAGAAAACACAACATTTTCGATAGTAACCCAAAATTTTGAAACAAATAGAAATTTATATTTATATTTGGCGCTCAACGAATAATCGGACAAAACCGATATGAACACAAAATATTGTTTTTTTTCCTGAAATTCGCTGCAAACTTTGGGTTTTTTGCATTACGGTTGGTTTATTATCGAGATTAGGAGCATAAAACATCATTTTGATATTAAAAAGTCGAGAAAGGGTTCCAAAAGGAAAGCAATCCTCTGAGGAACTTCGACAATTGGTTGTTAAGCTGCACTTTAAGGGAAAAACAGTAAGAGAAATATCAGAATTAGTTGGAAAAAGCAAGTCTACCATCCATGACATTATAAAGAGGTTCCGGGATAAATTTAGGTTGGCCAATAAAAGCAGGAATGGCCAAACAATATATTAAATGACCAAGAAGAGCGGTCGGTTTAAAAGGAAATTAAACAAAATCCCTTCAAACCTGGTAAAAAACTTAAAATTTCTTTACAAAACTGAACTTCTAAAGACGTGTGCCTTAATACTATTCGTAATACTTTACATAAATTCGATTATCACGACAGAATTGCAAGAATCAGCCCTTTTTAGCCCCAAGAACAAAATGAACCGCATTAAATATGCAAAAGAATATTTGATGAAAACTGGGCATTTGGTTTAAGCCAAACAAACTTCTTTCCATCGGATCCATTGATTGATTGATTTATTGACTTACATCCTAGCACAACAAGATTAACTTATCTTTAGAGTACTAGTCACATCGATTTTATACATTGAAATTCTTATAAATAACAAATAGATTTTAAGTATAATATTAAATTAACATAAAAGTTTTGTGACATATTATGAGTGTAGTTTTATTTTATAAAAATTTTACTTATGTATGTATTATAATTATTTATATTTATATTTTTTTATTTTTTTATTATTAGTATTATTATTATTATTATTATTATATAAATTTTTTTATTATTTTATTTTTGATTTTATTTTATTAATTTTTTATTATAATAATTTCCCAATTGCTTCTGTGTTTATTATTTTAGGTGTTGAAAAGGAGTTTTTAAATTGCGTTGCGTTTTTGATCTGCTTGATGTGGTTTGGAAGTCGATTCCAAAGACGAACAGCGTGTATATAAAAGTGTCTTTCAGAACTTGCGAGTTTAAATCTTAAGCAAACTATATCACTTCTTCTTATAGAAGTGGCGAAACGTAATTTTCGAACAGGTATGATGGCTCTTTAGTAAATATTATTTTGTGTAGCAAAAGTAAAGCCCTTGAGTTTGTCCAGTCATTAAAATTGAGATTAAATATTTTTACGAAAAAGGAGATACATGATCAGTTCTTTTAAGGTTAAATATATACCTTGCCACACTATTAAAAGCTACTTTTAATTTCTGCTTGCTTATTGCATCACAGTTTCCAAAACCTCTACTCCATAAAATAAGGTAGGCATTAGATAGGTTTTAGCAAAAGCATTTTTAGTTCAGGAGTTAAAAAGTATTTTGAATTCTGTAGTTGCCTAAGTAAGCCATATGTTTTTCCAACCGCTTTAGCAATATGATCACTCCAGCTGAAAACGGAGTTAAATGTAAAGCCTAGGTTATTGGCAGTGCTTACATATTCAATGGAGGAGTTGCCTATTCGAAGTTTTGGAAGGTCTGCCGTATTTAATGATTTTTATATATGATTAGACATTTTGACTTGGTGGGATTTATAAGCAACCCATTTTTCTTCGCCCACTCATTTACGGCGTCCAGATCATTATTACATATACTAATACAATTATCGATACTACGCAAAGGACGACTTACATACATTTGAACATCATCAGCATATAAGTGGACATCACATACAGAGATACTTTTGGACAAATCATTTACATAAATTGAGAACAACAGAGGACCAAGAACTGACCCCTATGGAACTCCACGTTTGACATACAATAACGACGACGATTTAGACATGGTTACTACAGATTGAGATCTATTACATAAATAGGAGGTCAGAAGGTTCACAGCCGATGACGAAAAACAATACATATTTCTTAACTTTGTACATAAAATCTCGTGGTTAACCGTGTCAAAAGCTTTGCTATAGTCAAGTAGAGTTAAAAAAGTCACAAAATTGCTATCTTGCTGCTGTCTAATATCTTCACTAATTTTAAGGATTGCTGTTGTACAGCTCCTATTTTTCCTGAATCCCGACTGCTTATTACAAAGTAATTGGTTCAACAGCATAAACTTGTTTATTTGTTTGGCCATTATATTTTCAAGAATTTTAGATAGATATGGCAATATTGAAATCGGCCGGTACTCCTTGTCCGTTTTCGGAATAATCAAAATTTTTGCTCCCTTCCACAGATTTGGGAATTTAGACATAGTGAATATGCTGTTGATAATATATGTTATGTACCGTATAATTTTAGGGAGAAGTATTTTGGATTTATGTCATCTAGACCTGTAGCATTAGATTTAATGTCAAGTATTGATTCTAAGACGTCACAATGGTCAACTCATATAAAGCTAAATCTACTATCACAGCTGGTTGCAGGTACACAGTTCAGGTACGCGTTATCAGGGACATCAGGCACTTTTGTTTGCACAAACGCAGCATTGAGGGCTTCAACATTAAGATCATCTTGGTGACTACTCTGCTTCCCAATTCCCAACTGCCTCAATTTACTCCATGTTTGACTAGAGTCTATTGCACTTTGAAAGTGATGGGCATAATATTCACGTTTCGCTCCTCGTATAAGAAAATTAACGTCTGTTCTGTATTTCTTGAATATACTATAAAGCTGAGATGTTCGAAAACGTTTCCATTTTGTGTTTGTTGTGTGTTGACTTGTTTCGCAGGAGAATGGCGTTTCTTATACAATTGTTAAACCATAAAGTTTTCTTTGGCTTAATTACTTTGCTTCGGAGAGGTATAAAATTATTGTAAAGTAGTCGAATATTATTTTCCAAAAAGTCAACTTGGTCATCAACTACTGTCAATGTAAAAATTCTGCTCTAGTCAAGCTTATTATACTCTACTTCAAGCATTCTAACATCAATATTTTTAAAGTCCCTGTAGTTAATCGTATACTCTTCAGAATTTATGCCTATTTTATAAGTCATAAATATCAAATCATGCTTTGAAAATAAAGGTACAGATAGCTGGTCATAGATTAGAATTTTTTGGGTGTCATTTACATTTAGCTTGAAGAAGAGAAACAAGAAAGTCGTGAAATTAAGAGCTCCGCAAAAAACGCTTCAAATCGCCGAAAAACTGGACAATTAATTTAAAATTTTTACAATTAATATCCATAAAGTTGTGCTTAGCTACGATTTAGTGCGCTCAAGACAGTGTACCTTAAATAAACTACAAAATCCAAATTTTCTCAAAATACAAGCCAACTGTGGAAAAGTGCAAAGCAGCAAAAAACACTCACACGAATTGCAATGGCAATATTCACAAACAAAACACAAAGCAATAACCGCAAAACGCTCAATAAACATAAAAACACTCAAAAATTTCACTCAGCATGTCGTCTGCAAAGCGCCTGCGGGAAAAAACCAACACGGATTTGAAGGCGAGCCGGCCATCCGATGCATCTTCGACCCAGATGCTCCAACTCATCAATGAGAGGTTTGATGAGCAGAAGGAGACCCTTTCCAAGGAGCTGCGAGAAAGTGAGGCACGCGTTCTCTGCAACCTCCAGGAGAAGTTCCAGGTGATGGCAATAGAGATTCATAACCTCACTCAACGTGTCACTCAACTGGAGAAGGAGGTAAAGAAAGTAGATGAGCTCCAACAGCGGGTCAACGAATTGGCTGACCAATTGGCTTCACAAGGCCCTCCAACTGGCCTGGTAGACGCGCTGAAGCAGCAAGTAGTCGACCTGGATGCCAGGCTAGAAGCCAAATGCACTGCGGAGGAGGATGCTGCGGTCGCCAGCAATTTGCGCTGGCATGGTGTCCCATGTCGAAGGCGAAAACCTAAAGACGCTGTTCCACAAGCTTTGCTTCTCGCTGCAACTCACTCCGCCTCCTGTGGTTCGATCCATTTATCGGGTACGACCTCGACAATCGGGTCAGAAATTTGTGGACCCGATATAATAATTATAATTATAAAATTAGATATAATTATTAAATTAGAAAACGTGCGCGGAAAGGCGGAGCTGCTGAGAGCAATAGGGGCATACCGGCGAGATAAGAAAACCCAACTAAGCCTTCAGCTGATAGGGTTGGAGTCGCCAGCGCTGATTTATCTTAACGAACAGCTGACCAAACATAATTATGAGGTCTTCAAAGAGGCAATGCGACTCAAAAGCACAAGCAGCTTACAGCTGTTTTCACACGCCGTGGAGTGGTCTACGTGAAGCTGAGCGACGGAGAGGAACCTCGATATGTTCAAAGCTCGCTCGAGCTTTCTGAGCTGACCAACGATGTGGGCGGCACAAATAGGACCCAGTGGCGCAACCCTGCTACGACCGAATTTGGTAATTCTACAGGATGCATCGTCGAAGGTACATTCGTAATCAATCGTTTCTCAACTGTTAGAACCTGGGACAATGGGAAGTTGTTTTTCGTTCTATCGAAGCTTCGGCAATCGTTCGGTTTATGCTATTTTGGCTATACCATTTCTGTGTTCGGCACATGCGACTGTGTGTTTTTTATGTTTTGCTTCCACGGATTGTTGTTTGTGTAATTTTTTCATTGTCTTGTCATCATCACTTTACTTTTTGCAAGTAGAAGTGTGTGTCGGGTGCGTTTGTAGACAATTTATTCAGGTTTTGTGCAAGGATTCTGTGAGATTTTAAAGTGTAAAATGTTTAGAGAGGCTTTAGCAAGCGCAATATACGGCTACTGGCCGCGCAAAGACGCAGTCTAAATATTTCCAGTTCTCCGATTGGGAACTCTCTCATTAGGGTTAATCGTCTCATGGCCTCAAACGTGGCATAAAACAAACCATTTTTTCTGAGTTTGGGCCTCGTAAGACTCTCGAAGAAAAGATAGATGGTTGGAAGCAAAAATAAATAAAATAAGTCATGCTCAGGACCAAATATTGCGAAACCAAGGCCAAATACTTGCTGTCCTAAGCAAGTTGACACAACAAGACTTGCCAGAGGAAATTAATTTTCCATAACATCAGTTGATGGCTTGGAAAAGGAAAAACAATTTCAAAGATGGTGTGAAATACGTAAGTATATTTGGATATTTTTCAATTTCCATTTCTAAAATACAAATTTTAATTGTTTTCCCACAGGCCAATATCTTAAAACGGATAACCAGCGACCTTTCCAAAAATGTTGATAGCATTTTGGGACCGGAATTGATTACTCAATTTAATTATGATGGCATACTTGGCAAAATGCCATTTAAAAAACACACTAATTTAAATAATGCCTTACATAGTAAGTAACACGAAACATTCTGGTTTTAAATTACTAATTTCTTATTTTTCTTACATGTAGATGCAGTTAAAGAAGATGGGTTTAATAGTCTACATCCAACTTATTCAGGGCATTTAAAGGTTAACAAACGCAAAAAAGAAATTTGATCAAAATGCAAAACACTATAAACAAACTGAGGAGCAAATAGGAAAATGAAGCAGACAAAAAAAAATAGTCCCATCATTAAAATTCCTTTTAAGTTATTTTAGAATTTTAGTTTAAAATATGAGCCCAAGGCGAATTATGTTTTATTATTTTGGTTTTATAATTTTTATTGAATTATTATTATTAAATTTGTAATACTTTTATAAGTTATGTTCTTCGGCTTAGTTATAATTAAAACTAATATACATAAAATATTGAAAAACTGTGTGTGGAATATCTTTATTTTGCTAAATATATAAAACTATTTCCAGTCGGTTCAATCTGCATTACAATCCTATATACGTGGTATGCCGGCCAGTAGCATCTTCATTACGATTCATATACGTTGTACGCCAGCAAGTGGCATCTGCATTACGATCCTATATACGTGGTATACAGCCAGTAAAGCATCTGCATTACAATCCTATAGCAATAGTATAGGACTGTAATGCAGCACGAAGTGTGCTCGGCTAATCGCCTACTTGCTCGATTCAAAGTAGGCGTTTTGAAGGTATACTGGCAGAAAAGGCGGCCAAAGCTTATGGAAAAGTAAAGTGTGTATGATTCCAGATGCTTGCAATGTTCGAGATTCACGGTGGCGCAGGCTGAGTCGGTACGTCATCATCAGCTGGAATAATGGCATTCAATTCCTACATCATACTTACTTTCATAACCGCAGTATACCTTCAAAATCATACTTTGAATCGAGCAAGTAGCGATAACCGAGCACACTTCGTGCTGTATTGATCCATATGACCAGCTTATAGATTGTAATGCAGATCTTTACTAACTTCCATCATAGGATCGTAATGCAGATAACTTTACTGGCTGCGCCACGTATATAGAATCGTAATAAAATACTTTACTGGCTGGCTACAACGTATATAGAATCGTAATGAAGATGCTTTACTGGCTGGCATACCACGTATATAGGATTGTAATGCAGATTGAACCGACTGAAATAGTTTTATATATTTAGCAAATAAAGATATTCCACACAGTTTTTCAATATTTTATATATATTAGTTTTAATTATAACTAAGCCGAAGAACATAACTTATAAAAGTATTACAAATTTAATAATAATAATTCAATAAAAAATATAAACCAAAATAATAAACATAATTCGCCTTGGGCCCATATTTAAACTAAAATTCTTAAAATAACAAATTATCTTTTATGATATGGGACTATTTTTTTGTCTGCTTCATTTTCATATTTGTCTCCTCAGTTTGTTTATAGTGTTTGCATTTTGATCAAATTTCTTTTCGTTGCGACCTTTGTTAATTAAATGCGCCCCGAATAAGTTGATGTAGCATCTTTCATTAAACCCATCTTCTTTAACTGCATCTACATGTGAAAAATAAGAAATTAGTAATTAAAAACCAGAATGTTTCGTGTTACTTACTATGTAAGGCATTATTTAAATTAGTGTGTTTTAAATGGCATTTTGCCAAGTGCCATCATAATTAAATTGAGTAATCAATTCGGTCCCAAATGCTATCAACATTTTGGAAAGGTCGCCGTTGTTATCCGTTTTAAGATATTGGCCTGTGGAAAAAACAATTAAAATTTGTATTTTAGAATGTTGGTAAAATATACAAATATACTTACGTATTTCACACATCTTTGAAATTGTTTTCTTTTTCTCCAAGCCATCAACTGATGTTATGGAAAATTAATTTCCTCTGGCAAGTCTTTAACAAAATGTCAACTGGCAGGACAGCAAGTATTTGGCCTTGTCCTGCAATATTTGGTCGAGTGACTTATTTATTTATTTTGCTCAACCCATCTATCTTTTCTTCGAGTACGAGGCCCAAACTCAGAAAGAATGGTTTGTTTTATGCCACGTTTTGAGGCCGCGAGATTAACCCTTAATGGAGAGAGTTCCCAATCGGAGAACTGGAAATATTTAGACTGCGTCTTTGCGCAGCGGCCAGTAGCCGTATATTGCGCTTGCTAAAGCCTCTCTTAAACATTTACACTTTAAAATCTCACAGAATCCTTACCAAAACCTGAATAAATTGCTCTTACAAACGCACCCGACACACTTCTACTTGCAAAAAGTAAAGTACAGATGACAAGACAAAGTTATATATGAAAAAAATTACACAAACAACAATCCGTGGAAGCAAAAACATAAAAAACACACACAGTCGCAGGTGCCGAACACAGAAATAGTATAAAGCAAAATAGCATAAACTGAACGATTGCCGAAGCTTTGACGAAACAACTTCCATTACAGTCCTGTGTTCTAACAGTTGAAACGATTGATTACGAATGTACCTTCGACGATGCATCCTGTAGAATTACCAAATTCGGTCGTAGCAGGGTTGCGCCACTGGGTCATTTCGAGAATAATCAGTTTTACTCAATTTGTTATGTTCAACTTTCACTCATAATTTTTGTATTTTCTAGATTTAAAATTAATGTAGGTCGCTTGGTTTATTTTATGTGCTCTGCAATGTTTTATCAATGTTATGTTTCATACAAAATGCGTGCGCAACTGGTAATATTGTTTAAGTATTTGAAATGGAAGACAATTTAGAAGTCATAAATGTCCATACCCTATTGCGAATAATTGCAAAACAGAGATCTGGCCTTAAAGTTTGTCACTTAAACGCTCAAAGTCTGACGAGGAAAATTGAAGAGTTTAGATATATGTTTGTGAATTCTGGTGTAGACATCATATGTGTATCTGAAACGTGGTTTGTTAAAGATGTCTGTGATACTTTAATTTCATGTGATGGTTACAATGTTTACCGTGCGGATCGTGTCAGTCATGGGGGTGGTGTAGCACTATATGTTAGCAAAAAATTAAAGTGCAAGTTTATATGTAAGCATCCCGATAATAGCCCCATTGAATATTTATTTCTTGAAATTATAAATCAATTTACAGCAAAGAAAATTCTTATCGGATGCATTTACCGCCCACGTTGCAATATTAATTATGACGAAGTAATTAATTTGCTATCAGATATTACACTAAGTTATGCAGACATTTTATTAGCTGGTGATCTCAACAGCAACATGTTGCGGGAAACACGTCTCAAAAGTGAAATGGAAGTATTAGGTTTAAATTTAGTAAACTCTGTGTCTCCAACACATTTCAGCAGAACATGCAGCTCTTTGTTAGATGTCTTCTTCGTTACTGACATTGAAAAATATATTTGTATGACCAACTCATCGTGCCTTCGTTCTCAAACATGACCTTATATATTTGACCTACAACTTTGACCTTCAATACAATGACGAATCAATAGTATTTAGAGACTTTAAGAACATTGACTATGAAATGCTTATGGACGAACTTGACAGATGCAACTGGAATAATATTTACATATCTTCAACGGTAGACCAGCAGCTCTCAATACTACAAAACAACATCAGCTACCTGTATGATACTTATGTTCCAATTAAACGCAAAGTGATAAAATATTCAGTTAAACCATGGTTTAACAATGAAATTAAGCAGGCAATTAAATCACGGAACGATGCATATCGAAAGTGGAAAAGGTATAGGACTCCACAACACCACGGACACTTTAAGTTATTAAGACAGACCGTAACTAAACTAATTGAATCTGCGAAGACAAACTTTTGTAGTCGTAGATTCAAAAATTCAACATCTACTAGACAAACATGGAAAGAAATTAAGGCATTAGGAATAGGTAAACAAAAAGCAACAGCGGTACAGAGTTGACATAGAAGAACTAAACCTAAGGCTGTCAGAATGCAATGTACCTGAAATCTGCAATAACAATATGTACCTGAGATCAGTACCTGAAAATATCTGTGATAATAGGTTTAGATTTGTGTGTGTCAATCAGTGTGAAGTGCTTGTCAATATTCTTAAAATCAAATCGGACGCTGTTGGACTTGACGATATAAACCCTAAATTTTTAACATTAATACTTCCGAAAATCTTACGATTTATTACGCACATTTTTAATACTGCCTTTACATCTATGTTTCCAGACTGTTGGAAAATCGCCAAAATTGTCCCTGTCCCAAAGGCAAACAAAGAATATAGGCCCATCTCAATTCTTCCATATTTGTCAAAGGCCTTTGAAAACATAATGGCAGCCCAAATTAATTCTTTTATACACGAAAATGCTTTACTAAATCAAAGTCAATCCGGATTTCGGAAAAATCGCAGTTGCACGTCAGCAATCATAAAAATATCGAACGATATACGTGACTATGCTGACAAATCCTATGTGACGCTTCTAGTACTTCTTGACTACAGTAAAGCCTTTGACACGGTCAACCATGATGTCCTATGTGCCAAATTAAAACTCAATTCAGATTTTCAAAGACAGCCGTCAAACTTATGTCATCGTACCTACTAAATCGTCGTCAACCTGTTGTAATGTCAAATGTCTCGTCTTCGTTTGTATGTTTAAAACGTGGTGTGCCTCAAGGTTCTGTTCTTGGTCCGTTGCTGTTTACTCTTTATGTAAATGACCTTCTCCGTGTTGTCTAATTGTAATGTTCATATGTATGCAGATGATGTCCAGATGTATGTGAGTCGTCGAATAAATGAGTGTGTAAATATATGTAATAGTGAACTTGTCCAAATTAGTAACTGGGCCAAAGATAACGGCCTAGGACTTAATCCGGCGAAATCCAAGTGCCTAATAATCTATAAAAATAAAGTAAATAGTGATTCGATCCAGCCCTTAGTTCTTAACGCCATTCCTATTAAGAACGTAGACAAAGCTACCAACTTGGGTTTTGTTTTCAACAGTACGCTGAGCTGGAGTGATCATGTCAACGCAACTATAGGAAAGACGTATAGTTTACTCAGATGTATCTCCTCCATTAAAAACTTTTTACCCACAAATATACGTTTGCTACTGGCCAAATCATGCCTAGTTCCAACACTTTTCTATGGAGTTGAAGTATTTGCAAACTGTGATTTAATCAGCCAGCACAAAATTAAAATTGCTTTCAACAGTATTGCAAGATTCGTATTCAATCTGCATCGATTCGATCACGTTTCTAGATTTGCTTACAAAATATTTAAACTACACCTGGCAGACTGGATGAAAATGAGAGTGTTAGTGTACCTGCAAAAATTAATTTTAGCTAAAGAGCCAAGCTATCTCTACGAAACGCTTAGATTCTACGCTTCGCGGAGAGCAAATAATATTATTCAAATTAGGCACAGATCCTACTCTAAACGACAATATTTTATAAGCGCTATAAGGCTATGGAACCAACTCCCAAACTCCCTTAAAAATATTAGCAGTGCAGCGCAGTTTAAAGAAAAACTTAATTCGCACTTAAAAGATAATAGAATAACATAAAAACAAAGCGACCCTAGTCTTAGCTTTAATATAAGTATAATTAAAATTCGATGTAGTACTTAACAAAGAACAATGATATCAAATTAACTTTTCCTGTGTGACTATCGCATTAAATTATAAGTTTTATACTTGTAGCGTTAGGAAGAACTTTAAATTAAATTTAAAGAACAAGTCAAGAAGTGTATTGCACGTATTAGTAAAATGGGTTGGCTGCGATGAGTTCACTAGGCTAAGTCCAAGAAACTCCATATTGTCAGAGAGGTGTTTCTCCTTCAATCTATTGCTATTGAAGTCTCCAGCCAAAACAATATCGGTAAACGCAATAGAGAAATCAGTGAGCTTGTTTAGAAAATCAGAGTATTCTGTAATGTGATGCGGTCGGTAGATGCATCCAATCAACATTTTTGAATCTCCTCTGATATTGCAGACTTAAAGCATTAAATACTCCATTGCGCTACCAGCAGACTGTGTACAGAGAGGTCGTACCTTTAATCTCTTGTTTACGTGTATGGCCACTCCCCCGGCATGTCCTTCACGATCAGAACGATAAAAATTATAACCATTACATGAAATAATTAAATCACAAACACTAGACATAAACCAAGTTTCAGACACACATATAACATCAACATTTGAATCTACAAATAAATATCTAAACTCGTCAATCTTTTTTGTTAGGCTTTGGGCATTTAAGTGACATATTTTAAGTCCTTCTTTCTGATTGCTTAATATTCGCACTACTGCATGGCTGTTCGCCTTTGAAACGGTTAATTGCTCATCCATATTGGTAGTGACAAACAGATCAAATGCTCAATAACCGAGCACACAACGCTAGAATGGGAAAGACAGTCCATATGGGAAAATATTACGAATTGAAAAATATAATTAAAATTAATAATAATAATTAAAAACTTATAGACTATTAAATAAAATTAAAAAGTTATTTTAATTACGAAAGGAATTATTATTATTCGATCCATTTCCTACTGGGGCGCAAATCGACGAAAGTTCGCGTAAGCTCCTAATGCGCACAGCTTCATCGTTCATTGTAATTTTAATAAATACAAAAGCTCTACGAGTAAACACGGCGACGATCAATTTTTTCGCTCATGTGCTCCAGTTTTAATATAATCGTCGCATCTAACACAGTTTTCGCTGATGTTTTGCTTCTAATTCGGTAGATGCCTTTAAGTCCATCCAATTAAATTTACTCTTATCAGTTATTAGAACCTTTAATTAATTGATAAAAATTAAGAAAAACAATTTCTAAACCCAAAAAGTATTATATTACCGTCTTTCAAAAATCCCCTTTTTTATAAAATATTCTTTTGCAAATTTAATGGGGTTCATTTTGTTCTTGGGGGTTAAAAAGGGCTGTTTCTTGCAATTCTTCCGTGGTAATCGAATTATGTAAAGTATTACGCATAGTATTGAGGCACACGTCTTTAGAAGTTCAGTTTTGTAAAGAAATTTTAAGTTTTTTACAAGGTTTGAAGGGATTTTGTTTAATTTCCTTTAAAACCGACCGCTCTTCTTGGTCATTTAATATATTGTTTGGCCTTTACTGCTTTTATTGGCCAACCTAAATTCATCCCGGAACCTCTTTATAATGTCATGGATGGTAGACTTGCTTTTTCCAACTAAATCTGAGATTTCTCTTACTGTTTTTCCCTTAAAGTGCAGCTTAACAAACAACTGTCGAAGTTCCTCAGAGGATTGCTTTCCATTTGGAACCCTTTCTCGACTTTTTAATATCAAAATTACGTTTTCTGCTCCTAATCTCGATAATAAACCAACCGTAATGCAAAAAATCCAAAGTTTGCAGCGAATTTCAGAAAAAAAAACAGTATTTTTTGTTCATATCTGTAAGAGAGGCTGCAAATAAAGCAAACGTCTACATTTCTTGAGTTGATATTTCAAACTGATTTTATTAGGAGCGGACTCCGCTTTATATAGATCCCAGCTTAGGTAGCTAACATCAAAATCTTATGTCTAGTTTATCTTCCAACGGTAATTCTCATAATCTTATCTCTTACAAGACCAACGCAACGGTCATCTGTTCCCCCAGCTAGGAAACCGTTTTCAAGTGCAAGCGGGGATTTTCCGCTGCAAGATAAGAATAGTTGCTGTACAAATATCTAAGGGATAAACCCAAGCAACAGTTCGAGATACATTTCTAGATTCCTAGTGGCTTTTATATTTAAATCTATGCAGACACATTTTTATCAGTACAGTGCTGCAGCGGTTTGCTGTATACATAGGATTCTTATATATATATACGTGTTCATGTGTGAACATATCGGTTTTGTCCGATTATTAGTTGAGCGCCAAATATAGATATAAATTTCTATTTGTTTCAAAATTTTGGGTTATTATCGAAAATGTTGTGTTCTTTTTTTTGTTTCATCCGGTTTTACTCAAATTTTCAGAAAACGTCCGCAAATGCCTATGTATGTATTTGTTTTGTCTTATACTTTACGACTATAGCTTATATAAAGTTTTTTACGATTTTCGGGGGCGGAAGTGGGAGTGGGCAAATTGTAAAACAAACTTAGTCTGCGTGCATCAGATACCAATGTTGTCACTAAATTTGGAAACTCTAGCTCTAATAGTCTCTGAGATCTGTTGTTTCACACTGACAGACAGACGGACAGACGGATATAGATAAATCGATTCGGCGGGTGATGCTGATCGAAAATGTATATACTTAATGGGGTCGGAGATGCCTCCTTCTGCCTGTTACATACATTCTCGATTGGCACTAACTTATAATACCCTTGTACCCTTTGGGTACCGGGTAAAAAAATGTTCTTTTTACATCCTGTTCTAATAAAAGCAAAAATTCAATATTAATATTAATTATCCCGCAAGGTACAAGCTTCGTGCAAACCAAGGGTGTAACATATGTAACAGGCCGAAGGAGGCATATCCGACCCTATTAATTTATTTATTCTTGATCAGCATCACCAGTGGAGTCGATTTAGTCATGTTCGTCTGTCCGTCTGTACGTATGAAACAACTGATTTTACACTTTTTTATGATTTGTGGATGCGCTAATGCCCAATTTTGAGACAAGCTTGATCTGCATGCTGCAAATAATTTTTTAGCTCTTATGGTCTCTGAGATCTTGTTTTGCATACGGAGAGACAGACGGAAATGGCTAAATCAACTCGGCTGGTGATCCTGATCAATAATCTTTGTGCGACAGACCAAGAGAGTGGCAGGTGGACCAGTCGATAGGTTTGGAAGTAGGTGGGGGTAGGTCCGATCTATCGATTGCGATCTAGCCATAAGCTGATCGGTAGGCAGGCCAACCGAAGCCAAGTCGGGATTAAGAAAAGACACTAAGATAAGTTCTGTAAGATAAATGCTGTACTGCACCTCGGCGAAATCGAAAATGGAAAGCCATTTAATGGTGCAATTAGTGTTTGCTAGACAATTTTTTATACCCGGCACTCATGGGGTAAAAGGGTAATATAAGTTAGTGCCAACCGAGAATGTATGTAACAGCCAGAAGGAGCCATCTCCGACCCCATAAAGTATATATATTCTTTTTCAGCATCACCAGCAGAGTCGATTTAGTTATGTCCGTCTGTCCGTGTTGGTAAACAGATCTCAGAGACTATAAGAGCTAGAGTTACCAAATTTGGTGACAACATTGGAATTTGTTGCACGCAGATCATGTTTGTTTTATAATTTGGCCACGCCCACTTCCGCCCCCGAAAATAATAAAAAGCAGTATATTAGCTATCGGCGTGATTTCGGCTTGAAATAAATAGATAGAATTAATAAGTAGACAATCGCGGACGTTGTTTGAAAATTTTAGTAAAATCGGATGGATAACATAAAAGTTATTAAACAATAATGTTTCTGTGTAAGAGGTTTTGAGAGAGAGAGAGAGAGAGAGAGAACCCACGTGCGTGTTTCTCAACATGTTCCTAGCAACATTTTTCTCTTTTGAGTGTTGCTGAACATGTTTCTAGCAACATTCGTCTTCAGCTTATCAACATTTTTTTTTCCATGTTCATGTGCTATTCAATTTTACCCACAATGCTTTGGGTACCGGGTATCTCATAGTCGACTGTAGCTTTCCGACTTGTTTTAGATGGTTGTGAGAGATTCGTTTTTGCTTGGGTAATAAACCCGATAAGTCTGCGTTTTATTTTTTCGTAGGCAAGACAGAAATGAGATTGGGCGAAAACTATTTCTTTCGTTGTTTGATTTGTTTGGCTTAGGAATGGGGATTACTACGGCTGATTTCCAGCTGTGTCGATAGTATCCGTTTTGGAGCATTGAGTTGAACACCCGCAAGATTTTATCGTTAAGTTTAAGGGGAGTGTTTTTAAGCGTCGGGACACTTTCCTTTCGCAGTTTGAATTGCGATTTAGTTATAATTGCCATGCTGAATGGGATAGCGAGTTGGTAGGTCCCGTTTTCGTATGATTGTTTGAGCGGAACAAACTGTTGGGAGAAGTTTCGATCTGCAGAGTAGTTTGACCAAGTAAGCCCAAATTCCTCAGCTATTTTCCTCTCACAGTTGACGATTTAGTTTGTAATTATTTAAAATTGGTGGGAGGTACACCAGCTATTCGCTTGATATCGGAACATACCTTTTTGCAGGGGGACAGGGTCGACATTTGGGACGTGAATTTGTTTATACAAGATGGTTTTGCTGTCAGGATGGCCTTTTTGAACCGGGACAAACAAGTTGTTTGAGGTCATGTCGGACTTAAACGTATGAAAAGAGCATGCTTTCCGTCCCTGAGTTCCTGGAGCGTGTTCCGTCAGGGAACTTTGGCTTTATGTCTGATCCTTTTAGTTTGTGGGATACTGCTATAAGCTGCAGCTTATTTCGTGATTTGGGCAACTTGGTGGTTTATGCTATATGCTTTCGACTTTGCAGAAAAATAGGAACATTCCCTCCGGAATCGTTCTCAGTCAAGGTTGGTTTTATATTTTGAGGGAGGAGGAGTATTGTCAGGGTTCAGACTTAGAGCAAACTTAATATGAATTGGAAAGTGATCGCTCCCGTTTTTCGAAATCCCAGAGTTTTCGAAATTTGTGGCGAAATCAGCGAAACATCTACATGTGTAAATGTGTTGTAGGTAGATAGGTGGGTTGATGAGCCGTCGTACAGGGTGATCATGGCTCGTTCTTAGATTTTGCCACGGCTGGTTGGTACTGCCAATCCCCATAGGGGCCTTCATGCATTTAAGTCCCCTAACATTAAGAGGCCTCCTGAGAATTGATTCTTGATATTTAGTAAATCACTGATGGTGAATTCTTGGGACGGGGGTATATAGATATTTATATTGGTAATTGGCCTATCATGTTCGAGTTGAAGGGCACTACAGAGGACTGTAGAATTTATTACTTTATGGGTTATGAGGGATATGTCGCTTAACCAACACGCCAACACCTTGCTTGTTGGTTGTGTTATAGGGGAAATAGTTAGAATAGTCTGCATAGGCTTTTAGGAAGGTGAAGTTTTGGAAGTTTGGAGTAAGTGGTTTTCTTGCAGGCATAAAACATCAGGTGAGAGGTCGTTTAGGTTATGATTAGGGAAAGTTCATTATGATTGTTAAATAATCCATTTATATTCCATTGAGTTATTTTTACTGAAATTCTGGGGGAATATATGGGAGTTTTAAAGGCTTACATTTGGGAGGGATTTTGAAAGAGTTATTTCCTACTTATCAAAATCCATAGATGAATCTGAGTCGTTTGGTGGGTTCTTAGATTGTGGTTCAAGGCTGTTTGAATCTGATGACATATCGGTAGGAGGTAGGAGATCTCGTGCTTCTCTACAAAGGGCTCGAGTGCTATCAGTCAATTCATTGTGTCGATATTGTCGGGATGGTTTGAATTATAGGGGGAGGTTGATGGAAGGGGTTGGGCAGTAAAAGGGCGGGGAATGGAAGGAGAAAATGGAGCAGGAGAGCGAGAGGGGAAGGAGAGGGAGAGGAAGACGGAACGGCTGTGGTTGTCTTGTTGATGATGGTTTGCCTTTTTTGGTGATTTTCTGGTGTTGTCGATTGTTGTTTTGAAGCGACGAAGGTCGTGAAGGTGGACGTTATTCTGTTTGTCGACAAGCATTAATGTTGTGGTTGCTTGTGAATAATTTGGCTTCGTGCATGCTGCATTTCCTTGAAGTTTTGATCCCGAGCAATTCTTTTAGTTGTTGATGTGTTGGGCAGGGTGAAGAGGCGGGATGCTTATCAGCGCAGTTTGCACATTCTATATGTGTGCATGTTTGTGGACCGTGAGGGGGAGATTGCAGGTCCCGCAAATGGCGGTGTGCTTGCAGTGTTTGGCCGTATGTCAAATTTTTTGGCAATTTTTGCACCTCATTGGTATGCCTTCTCTGACCTTGATGGTGTGCCAACAGATGTCCAGTTTGCTTAGAAGGGTGTATAAGTCGAAGGTTACCAAGATCACGCCAGTGGCCTCGGAGACCCTGTCGGTTGACCGGGAGAATTTAAATAAGTCGTAGACATTCTGGGATCTTAGTTCCTTCTTTATTTGAAATGAAATGTTGATAAAGTAAGGCGAATAGATTTTCCTTTCCGAAGTTGATCGCCTCATGGTACTTGATTTCCATTTCACAGATTTCGTGTAGACGATCGAGTTTTAGAAATTTTTCAGCACCTTCTTTAGTTTTCACTGAAATTAGGAGATTACCGTCCCGAAGGGTGGAAATGGAGATAATTTCTTTGTAAAGCAGGAAAAGTCTAAAGTGGCTTTTTCTGAGTCCTTCAAAGTGATGATTATGAATTTAAGGTTTTTTGCACTGTTTCAGGTGGTTCGGGGAATTCCTCTGAAAACTTTTGGAAAAGTCTTTTTTCTTAGTTTTTGATCGCTTAAGGCAGCTAAGCAATTGTCCCCTAAGTTGGGGGCCCATGGTTGGGCCATGGTTATAAGGTTGATTTTTTTCAGCTTATGAAAGCTGCTCGTAAGCGCACAAGATAAGAAAGAAAACGTTCGTAGATTGAAGATAATTCTTGGACGTTGATGATGCATTACGGTCAAAACACTCAAGTGGCCCTTCGATACTTGTTAGGGCTAGGTGTTAATAGGCGCGAAGTAAAAGTATAGGTGAAAGAATTCGAGGAAACTACCCTCCACCATATAGACTAAAAGCGCGCAGCTCGATTACTATACTGCATGTGTACTAAGTGGGTTAAGATTAATGTTTTTAGTTTCGGAAGGCTATCTACAGATGAGGTTATTTTGTACAAATCATTATAATTTGCACATAGTACTCTTAAGGGTTCATGCATTTCATACGAGGTTCTACAGTGGTGCAAAACTAAAGGCCAGTTGGATCTAGTGGTTCAACATGCGTTTGCTGTGGACGTCCCTCTGCGGACTCCAAACGCAAGATCCATATTCTAAAATAGGACGAACTAACGAAGTGTATAAATTCTTCGTGACGCAGGGGTCATAGAAATTCTTCGACCACCGTTTAATAAATCCAAGGTCACACCTGGCTTTATTCACAATGCACGAAATATGATCAATAAACTCCAGTTTAGGATCCAGGCGGATACCCAAATCGTCAACTAGAGTGATCCTTTCCAAAGAGCAGCAGTTCAGCGTATAAGTCGCATGCATTGGAGAGACACGTGAGAATGTCATCAGCTTGCATTTGAAGCCATTTAGGTTTAATAAGTTTACATTGCACCATGTTTGAAAGTTATAAAGATCTGTTTGTAAATCCGACTGGCAAGCGCGGTCCTTGTATTGCACGCAAAGTTTAACGTCGTCAGCGTACATGAGTACTCTGGAATTAGTCAAGACTTTGGGCAGGTCGTTAATTAATAATGTGGTTAGGTGGCTCCCTTGCGGGACACCAGAGGTAACCCGGAGAACATTCGACAAGTTGTTTTTAAAGAGGACCTTTTGCGTCCTGACATTCAGATAACTTGAGATCCACCTAAGAAGATCGAGAGGAAAACCCATTAAGTCGAATTTTCTAAAAAGAAGGGAACGATTAACGGAGTGAAATGCTTTACTGAAATTAGTATAGATCACATCTGTCTGCAAATTTTGTGGAAAGCCCCTTATAATGAAAGAAGTGAGCTCCAGAAGGGTAGTAGTCGTTGATCTTCGTTTAATAAATCCATATTGTCATGGAGAAATTACTGATCCTCACAGGTGCTGCAAATGGGGAGTAATGACTATTTCGAAAAGTTTTGGGATGGCTGACAACTTAGAGATTCTTCTATAGTTGTTAGCATCCACTTTGCTACTTTTTTTGTGGAGACTAATGACGAATGATTCCTTCCAAATAAGGGGAAATTGGGAAGTATCTAAGGATAAACACTACAGTTTTAGAAGGGGACTGCACAGGGACTCGACACAATACCTAAGCACACAGCCTGGTATACCATCGGAACCAGGTGAATAAACCGGCTTGACACGTTGAAGATCCACAAAAAGGGAGTTTTCGTTTAAGCTAGGACTGAAGATTAGGTTTGAATTGGGCATGCTATAAGAATAGGGTTAGTTTGAATCAGATGACGGAGAATAAGTAGTTTTGAAAAAACTGAGCAAAAAGATCGCCGGTTGCCTGATCATTGTTTGCTGTCGTATTTTCAAATGAAAGCGAGGAAGGATGTGTAATAGGCTTACGTTTAGTTTTGACCAAATTATAAAACTGTTTTGGATCCTCCGCAAACTAAACCCTACAACGAGTCAAATAGTTTTTATAATACTGCGCCTTAAGCACGGTAAACTTTGACCGAGCCGCTAAATAGCGAGAATAAACAGCTTGGGAACCGCTACGTTTAACTTTAGAATAGAGATTGGACTTAACATTTTTGAGGCGAGTCAACTCTTCACTAAACCAGGGAGGCTTATTTGAGATTGACGGATAGTATAACGGAACACATTCGGTAAAAAGGGAGTTCAAGACATTGTAAAAAATATCCATGGCAGCCACCATGTCAGTGCACATGTAGAGATTGGACCAATCAAAGTCATATATGTAATTATTCAGCCTTCGAAAATTCGCTTTGCGAAATCAGTAGACTTTCTTAGCTGGCTGATCAGACTTATTCTCCATAGCAGTCCCAATATCGATAGTCACATCGAAAGTAGGATGGTATGGATCTTAAGGTTGCGTCAAGGGCGGGACCCTAACTAAAAAGACTCTTGCCGGATCAGAGACAAAGCAGAGATCAAGCAAGAGATCTAAGGAATTTCGAACATGGTTGACTTGAGACAGCGAAATGTCAAACAAGCCATCAATAAAGTCGTGACGTGCTGTAGTCAAAAGGGTATTTAAGGATTCATTTGTGGACCAAATAGCCCCAGGAATGTTAAAATCACCAAGAACTAATAAATGGTCCCTATCAGAAAGTCTGTTGGAGATCGCCTGAATAGCGGAAAGGTGGTTCCAATAAATAGGAATTTCCGACAAGGGAGGAATGTAGAACACGTAATAAAAGTAAAACAACCATTAAATGATAGTTTCACACAGAGGAATTCAACATCGCTGCATTCCTCGAAAGTAAATAGTTTAGACGTGAGGTTGGAGTCAACCGCAATGAGGACACCGCCCCCTCGCCTGGAAGGCCGATCAAGCCTGTACGTTGTGTACACAGCTGGAAGAACTTCGGAGCTTAGAATCTTCGGCTTTAACCAGGTTTCTGTGAACACAATCACCTGGGATGCAAAAGAAAGACTATCAGAATATAATTTGGGAAGCTTACTACGTAAGTCTCTTGCATTCTGATAGGAAAGAAGGAGAAAATTAGCTAGTTTCTTGAAGCGGACGACGCAGATGGCACAATGGTTTTGTCCGGCCTGGGTAAACTAACCCCTACAGGCCGTTTTTTCTTTTTCTTAGCTTCGTACTCCTTAGCAACAACATACATAGGCCAGAAGGCTGCAGAGCATATTGTGTTAAAAAGTTCGTCAGGGACATTTATTTTGAAAGATGAAATATCCCTAGCATAAGAAAATTTGATTTTTTTCACCTTAATCTTGGATTTTTCGGCTTTAGTGCAACCTAGGATATAGGTACTAACATCCTCAGGTGTTTGATTAGGGGAAAGCCGCGAAACAAATATCTGTTTCGTAGGTGGGAAACAGTGGGAAACTATTAGGGCTTCTGGTACTAAATTTGTAGTACCAATATTGGCCGGTATTCCAGGCCTGCTACCCTAGGGAGGGGTTCTGTGAGGTCATTGATTGTGACCCCTCAGCGGACACGACGGATATAACTGGAGGCGCTGCCCCTCCCGCGGCACATTCGGAAGCCAAATCTTTTTGGTTTGCGACAAGTTTCACAGCAGTAGCGCAATCCATTATTTTTAATAATAAATATTGTCACACAGCCAGCAGCCAATATTAGGGTCATCTGCAGAAATTACTTTCTTGCTGGTTTTAATTGCACAGACAATACTAGAGGACATTATAGTGACTTACCACTGTACCAGTCAGAAGATAAGAAAAAATAAGCGTAGTTAAAAAACTAATTTGCAATTTATTATAAATGTTATGCTCATGGAATCGCTCTGTTAACGATAACATAGGGTTGTAAAATCCATGCGCGACGGACTTAACAACAATGCTTAGCTATGTATAGAAATGGGTATATTGGTACTGGATAGTTACTTAAAAATTATTTCTTTAACAAATATAAGTAAAAAAAACACTGACATAATTGTATATATGCGTACAAATAAATCTAACTTGATCAATTTCATTGTGATTTCCAATTACCTCCTTCTCTATATACATACAAATCTACTAAACAAATTAAATTAAAATTTTCTTTTGAAAAATGCTACCATTCCATCGGTATTTTCTTAAGACGTTGTCACGTTCAACTATCGTCAGTAAACCGACTTTACTGACAACCAATTTTATTTTTATTTTTTTTTTTTTACCGTTTTAAAGTTCAATCAATTTTTTAATAAAACAAGTGAGAAAGCTACAGTCGAGTGTCACCGACTGTGAGATACCCGGTACCCAGTATTGTGCGTGAAATTAAATAACACACCAACATGGAAAAAACAAAAAGTTGACAAATGAAGACAAATGTTGCTAAAAACATGTTAAGCAACGTTCAAAAAAGACAAATTCTGCAGCTGAAAGCAGCTGCCTTACGAATTAATACTGCGCTCGAAAGCACGCAACACTTTGTTTCGCTACTGCCTTTGTGGCTCAGAAGAAGAAGAAGCATTGACAGAAAACTTTATTATTTAATAACTTCCATGTTTATCATCCGATTTTACTCAAATTTTCAGAAAACGTCCGCAAATGCCTACTTATTTATTTTATATATTTACTTGAAGCAAAAATTTAAAACTATAGCTTATATAAAGCTTTTTAAAATTTTCAGGGGCGGAAGTGGGCGTGGCCAAATTTTAAAACAAACTTGATCTGCGTGCAACAAATTCCAATGTTGTCACCAAATTTGGTAACTCTAGCTCTTATAGTCTCTGAGATCGGTTGTTTCACACGGACAGACGGACAGACGGACAGACGGACATGGCTAAATCGACTCGGCTGGTGATGCTGATCATGAATATATATACTTTATGGGGTCGGAGATGCCTCCTTCTGCCTATTACATACATTCTCGATTGGCATTAACTTATAATACCCTTGTACCCTATGGGTACCGGGTATAAAAACATAATTTTAATGAAATTCAACCAACTTTCATGTGGAATTTTAAGAGAACTAGTTAATGGATTCTCAATTTTTCTGTTTATATTATATTTATTAACGTACTTATTAGGTATACAATAGAACAAACATTGTACTGTTTGCTTCTTGTTTCTCCAGGTAATTAATTATTTACAAACTGTCCATATTGTTACTATTTTTCAACTTTGATAGAAAATAACAAAATTGTACATTTTTGTATATTTGCCATGTTCTTTGAATATTTCTTAATCGAATTCAATAGAGTCTTGTTGCAGCTTTATGCAGCGCCCATAAACCCCGAGGCAAAAAAACTAAGAAAGTCATGGTTCGAGAAATTGTTTTTCGTGCAGCCCTGGTGTAAAATCCCTGATGAACGTACGCCTGCTGGGCCAAGACAAAATATTACAAAATAAAATAATTTTTTTTTTATATGTCAAACTTTAAAAAAAAAAAAAAACATTAAATATTAGCACGAAAAAATTTCAAAAGGTGAAAAAACAAGTGAGAAAGCTATTGTAAAGACAATGTTGCTAAAAACATGTTAAGCAACGTTCAAAAAAGACGAATTCTGCAGCTGTAGGCAGCTGCATTACGAATTAATACTGCGCCCGAAAGCACGCAACACTTTTTTTTGCTAATGCCTTTGTGGCTCAGGCGAAGAAGAAGCATACACAGAAACTTTATTGTTTAATAACTTCCATGTTTATCATCCGGTTTTACTCAAATTTTCAGAAAACGTCCGCAAATGCCTATTTATGTATTTGTTTTGTCTTATACTTTAAGCCAAAAATTACGACTATAGCTTATATAAAGTTTTTTACGATTTTCGGGGGCGGAAGTGGGAGTGGGTAAATTGTAAAACAAACTTAGTCTGCGTGCATCAGATACCAATGTTGTCACTAAATTTGGAAACTCTAGCTCTAATAGTCTCTGAGATCTGTTGTTTCACACTGACAGACAGACGGACAGACGGATATAGATAAATCGATTCGGCTGGTGATGCTGATCGAAAATGTATATACTTAATGGGGTCGGAGATGCCTCCTTCTGCCTATTACATACATTCTCGATTGGCATTAACTTATAATACCCTTGTACCCTTTGGGTACCGGGTAAAAAAATGTTCTTTTTACATCCTGTTCTAATAAAAGCAAAAATTCAATATTAATATTAATCGATTTAGTCCTGTTCGTCTGTCCGTCTGTACGTATGAAACAACAGATTTTACACTTTTTTATGATTTGTGGATGCGATTATGCCCAATTTTGAGACAAGCTTGATCTGCATGCTGCAAATAATTTTTTAGCTCTTATGGTCTCTGAGATCTTGTTTTGCATACGGAGAGACAGACGGAAATGGCTAAATCAACTCGGCTGGTGATCCTGATCAATAATCTTTGTGCGACAGAGAGAGAGTGGCAGGTGGGCCAGTCGATAGGTTTGGAAGTAGGTGGGGGTAGGTCCGATCTATTGATTGCGATCTAGCCATAAGCTGATCGGTAGGCAGGCCAACCGAAGCCAAGTCGGGATTAAGAAAAGACACTAAGAGAAGTTCTTTAATTTGACCGGCGAAACGTATATAAATGCTGTACTGCACCTCGGCGAAATCGAAAATGGAAAGCCATTTAATGGTGCAATTAGTGTTTGCTAGACAATTTTTTATACCCGGTACTCATGGGGTAAAAGGGTAATATAAGTTGGTGCCAACCGAGAATGTATGTAACAGCCAGAAGGAGGCATCTCCGACCCCATAAAGTATATATATTCTTTTTCAGCATCACCAGCACAGTCGATTTAGTTATGTCCGTCTGTCCGTGTTGGTAAACAGATCTCAGAGACTATAAAAGCTAGAGCCACCAAATTTGGTGACAGCATTGGAATCTGTAGCACGCGGATCAAGTTTGTTCTAAAATTTGGCCACGCCCACTTCCGCCCCCGAAAATCGAAAAAAACTTTATTTAAGTTATAGTCGTAATGTTTAACTTAAAGTAAAAAGATAAAATAAATAAGTAGGCATTTGCAGACGTATACCCGGTACCCATAGGGTACAAGGGTAGTGCCAACCGAGAATGTATGTAACAGGCAGAACGAGATATCTCCGACCCTATAAAGTAGTGACATATCCATAGTCCTATAAGACTTCGCATATATCTAAGTAACATATACACAGTCCCATAGTACTCCGATCCCATCACGTTATGTAAACATATAATACCCGAATATTCCCATCCCTTTATATAAACACATCATACCCAAATACTCCCATCACTTGATGTATACCACACTTGTAACAGGACACCACAAGCGAAGGCTAACGGAATGTCCCCAAAATCAAAGTCCCAGTCGCAGACTAAACAACTCCCTCCAAGTGTCACGATTACACGTTCGAAGGCAATCAAAGTTCAGCTCGCAAACAGGAAACTCCTATTTCAATTCAATGTCAAACCAAAGTCATTAAATTAAAGAGAGCACTTGTATCCAAGAGTAATTAAAGTTTCATTTAAGTGAAAATCAAAAGTTAACTCAGAATAATTTCACAACTCACTCAAATTTTAATTTTAGAAAACCTCGAGACCGAGGCTTGATCGTCAAGTAAATCAGAATATTATAGGTTGGTGATCTTCACAAAATAAGTAAACTTGTAACAATCAGTTGAATTAAATAAAATTTTTTTTTTTTTGCTAAACTGGATTTGCAGACTTATAATTGGCGCAGTCGGTAGTATCTTAAATAAAGTTCTTTTAACTATCGGTACTGATCAACTAAAAAGGATATAACTAAACGCCAAGTAATCCTTGATCGGCGAAGTGAATAAAGTGAATTAAATTGAGATCCGCAAAAGAATCAATGTGTAGTTTCAGTGACATAAAACCTATGTGAAGTCACACAGACAATTAAAAAATCCTTTACGGACAGAGATTAAATATTCTGCAAAAAAACCAAAACAAACTGAAAATATCCAAATGGCAGTTCCCCAGTTGTCCGAAGTGCACTTGAACCAGCTGCTGTCCCAAATCAAAGAATTGCAGCACTTCGATGAAACACCGGAAAAACTCTCCGGATTTATCAATGAGGTCGAGTACTTACTTCAATTGTATCCAACCCAGGATACGAGGCAGGCGAACCTTATCTTTGGAGCCATCAGAAGAATGGTCGTAGACTCAGCAGCAGAAGCAATCGCCCAGGCTGGAGCGAACAATTGGCTCACCATGAAGACAGCCCTAGCCATTGCGTTCAAGGATCACAGGCCCTACGAGACGATCATCAAGAAATTGGGAGAGACGCAGTTCAGAGGAGGCATCAGTAAGTTTATAAGTGAGCTTGAAAGTCCATATCGAAATGTTTTTGATAAGTTAGAATTAGAATCAGATGCATCAGATAAGATTAATTACACTATAATGCTAGATAAAACAGTCCTTGTCACAAATAATCGAAAACTTCCTGATCGTATGTACTTGTCGTTAGCCCTAAGAGATATTACCAATATTGCAAAATTGAAACAAGCGGTTATGAAACTAGGTTCTTATGACGCATGTCCAGTAGAACAATATGCGCAAAATAGAAATAACCAAAGACATTACAGGAATAGGGAAAATTATCAAGGTAACAACCAAAGGCATTATGTTAATCAACGAAATTCAACTTCATAATATTACTCTTATAACAACACAACAACTTTCCAGAACAACCAGAATCCAAATCGAAATCAGTATTAACAACGTCCTACACCCCGCATTTACAGGGTAATTATCAGACGGTCAGCACCGGACTAAATCAAGCCAGACAGCAAAACCCGAACAATTACCAAAATTCTAATAACAAATGCAGATCCAATAATAACACAGTGAAGAGACAAGGGAAAGTCAGAGCGGCCAAAGTAGGATGGACGTAAATTTTCATCAAACTGCGTCGGAGACCGAAGAAATAACCCCTATATAAAATTAGTTTTTCATAACAAATTTTATAAGGCATGGTTGATACGGGATCATCAACTAATATAATGAATAAAAATTTTGCTAAATTAGATGAAGTAAAAGAAAATCTTAAAGTTTATACAATCAAAGATCCGGGAGATATACGTAAAAGTATAACAGTAAAACCCAGTTAATATGTCCGTCCGAACAGAAATTTTACCTCCAAAAATTCTCAGACAATTATGATATCCTGTTAGGTCGAAGTTACTTGGAAGCTACCAAGGCAAAGATTGACTATTAAAATGGTGTACAATCAAATTATGTCTTAAGACATACGAACTCCGATCTCGACATTAAATGCACTCTCGTCTCGCCTCCTGTACTCTATCGCTAATAAATTGTTAATAAGCTTAAAGGAAGCTGAAGGTCGCATTTTTTAATTTAACTATAACTAATAAAAAAGCTTATTAGTTCAACATTGGTGACCCCGACGTGATTTGTACATAAATAATACCAAGTGCAAATCATATAAGTCTATAGTCCGCCGCGGTGCATTGGCGGAGCAACAATCATAAGGCCTTAAATGCAGTAAGCGCTATAAATAAATAGCAGTTGGTGATTGTGGAAATTTACATATGTATAAGGCGCACATTCAGCTTTACATAGAAGCGTACATAGCCAAGTAACGGGCTGTTATTCCCTCGTTTGCTTTGCGCTCATCTTCCCGCTGGAGCCGAATTTCGGGCATTTCGTCTGCTGTTGTTGTTGTTGCCATGGCTACGGGAACTTTTGGAGATGTTACTGCTGATGCAAACAGGGCTATATTTTTAAAGCGCAAAGCAACGGCTTTATTTAATAGAGTGGCTTTATCAAGTGCGGCGTTAACTTCATGCGACGAATCCGGTCTTCATGTGAGGTTGGAGTTGATTGATGAGCTTCAAGAGTCATTTAAAAAGGTGCTCGGCGAGCTCGAAGAATTGGATTTCGAGGAAATTGAAAGTGATTTAAGTGAGAAATTTGATGACATTCTCGTAATTCTGAAGTCATCGGTTCGATCCGAAATTTCAAAGCGCGCCTCACAGCTTCTTTCGCACTCAACTTTTGCTGACGGCATCACTCCGGGAGTTTTCGGCCCCCAGCAGCGTCAGCCTCGACATAGGGCAGCATTGCTGCCCCGACTGGAGCTTCCAAAATTCGCTGGAGGTTATGCAAATTGGTCTGACTTTTATTCTATGTTTACCACGATCATAGATAGTCATCCGGACCTCACCAACGTAGAAAAGCTGCAGCATCTACGATCGTGCCTGAGGGACTCAGCATTGGAAACTATTCGCTCATTGGAAATTTCGGATGGCAACTACGCAATTGCTTTCGAGTTGCTGCAAAATAGATTTGATAATCGACGTTTGGTTTTTCAGGCACACATTACTGAGATCCTGGGACTTGAGGCGGTGCAGAGTGGTTCCGTTTCGACACTTCGGGAGCTGTCCGATAAATTCAACGCTCATATTCGTGCTCTCAAAGGACTGGGCACGACGGAACAAATCGCAGGATGCATCATCGTCCAAGTCCTGTTCCAAAAGTTGGATCCGGCCAGTCAGGCAAAGTGGGAAGAGCGTTTAGAGGACCCTGCCTTCGTCAATTTAATACCTACGTGGAGCGCACAAAACGGAAGCGGTTTTAATCTCCAGCCGAAAGGTCGTGGAGACAGCCGAGACTCGTGTCGCTGGAGCGGCGATAACCTCCCAGAGTGTCATTAAGTACCTGGGTGTCCTCCTTAATACTCGATTGTCGTTTAAGGAGCACCTAGAATACACTTAGAAGAAGGCTAGCGGAACCACAGGAGCACTCTCCCGTATGCTGCTGAGCACCAGAGGCCCCAAGCAGACCACAAGGAAGTTGCTGACAAGTGTTGTCACTTTCCAGCTGCTCAAGAGGTTCGGCCCTGACGAGGATGATGGCTGTCCGGAGTGCGGATCCGGAATCTTGGTGGACACGTTGGTGCCGCTGATGTTGGCTGACCAAAGGACATGGGACGCGGATCAGCGTAGTTGATGAAGTCGCTTAGGTCTCTGGAGAGAGGGAGAAAGGAGCGGACGGGCTGAGCGGTCTACCATTGTGCGAAGCATTGCTTTGCGGCCGTACCGCACAATGCGGGCCCTTGCCCCGTCACATGGGTACATGCACAACGCATGTCCTGTCAAAGTTCTGTTAGTGGAGTATATAATGTAAATATATAAATGAATGCAACAAAAAAAAAACACACACACACGCACGCATACACGCTCGAAAGATGTCGACGCTCGCACACACACGCACAACTAATAATAAAAAATCATAATTTCAATCAGCGACAATAACAAAAACAACAACAACAGTGTCGAGGCGAATAAAAACAACAATGAAAAACGAGCGAGCAGGCTAGAATAAGCAGCAACAGCATCAACTCATCGGCACCTGCATATCGCTCGCTCGGTTGCACCTATGCATTCGGCTGCGGGAGCGGCAGAGCTGCCGGCAGTGCAGTCGACGCAGCGCGCCCGAAAGAAATAAAAAAAGTGTTGGAAATAAAGGTTAATATAGCAACGCCGTCTCTCAGCTGATATCGATAGTTGTCTGCGAGCAACTTCATATAGTGTATATCGATAGTGCCTAAGCTCTCTCTCTGATTTCGTTCTCGCCCGCGTGTGGTCGCGTTTCATCTTTTGTAAATTTTCTATTCCCAATAAAAGCTCTCAATAAACACATTTATAACAGGTTATGGGCCCAGGGCGCCTGCACTGCGAGAGAGGAATAGAAAGAAGTGTAATATAGTGGTCGCGGTAAAATGTGAATTTGTCCCGGAGTGGAAAATTCTGGACTTAAGGCCAAATTGGTGGCTTCGCGTCAAAAACACGTGTTAATGTGGTCGTGTGTTTTAGTTGCCGTCGGGTAATAAAGCCAAAAACTGATAGTGAAGAAGTGAAGACTGCTTTCGAAAAAAAAGATGAGAAAGCTGTTGCGAGCATAATGTTATACACAAAGCCGTCCCAAATAAATCATGTGAGACAAGCTCCAGCAAATACACCGACCAACGGGACCAGCGCGGCGTGTATTTTTGCTAAGGCAATTGCTTTGCATGAAAATGGCGAAGGGGCGAAAACATTGGGTCGCATTTGAACAATTTTAGCGATGTTCTCGAAAAGTTGAACGAGATTGGGGTGTTGCTTCCCGATGAAGTAACCGTTATTTTGTTGCTATCCGGTCTAAGTGACGCCTTCGAAATTTTTGTGGTTGCCGTTTGTGGTTGCCGAGACGCACGGTAGATTGCCATCGTTGCATGTGCTGGAAATCAAATTGCTGGAAGAAGGAGAGAGACGAAAGAGCGACGAAACGGTTAGTGAGAAAGAGACAAGCATGTTCGCGTCGCCAAGTGAAGAAGCAACGGCGAAAAGCGAATGGAAGAACAAGAGAGCGTGTTGGACGTGCGGTCGTCAAGGGCATATTGCTGTAAACTGTCGCGAAAAAGGAAAAACCGAAAAGAAGGAGAAAAGTCGCAATTATTCTGTTTTCTCTTTTGGAGCTAGTGAACTCGGAGAGCGGAGAGAGAGAGCGTTTGGTGTTTGTACAGTGGCGGAAGGAAAGTACAATTGATCTTGTAGATGTACTTTATGTAAAAGACTTATAGCGTAATTTTTTGTCTGTTCCGAAATCAGTTAAAAAAGGATTTCGCATTGAGTTGGCCGAAAACCGTCCCGAAATTAACAAGTGGGAGAGCTACAGTCGAGTGTGACCGACTGTAAGATACCCGGTACCCAAAGCATTGTGGGTGAAATTAAACTGCACATGAACATGTGAAAAAAGGAAATGTTGACAAATAGAGACAAATATTGCAAGAAACATGTTGAGCAGAACTTAAAAGAGACAAATGTTGCTAGGAACATGTTGGGCAACTCTCAAAAGCGACAAATGTTGCTAGGAACATGCTGAGCAACACCCAACAAAGACAAATGTTACTAGGAACATTTTGAGCAACACACACGTGCGCGCTCTCTCTCTCTCTCTCTCTCAGAAACTTTATTGTTTAATAACTTCTATGTTTATCATCCGATTTTACTCAAATTTTCAGAACACGTCCACGATTGCCTACTTATTAAGCCTATATATTTATTTAACGCCGCATCACGTATATGGTTATATACCGTTTTTTATGTTTTTCAGGGGCGGAAGTGGGCGTGTCCAAATTTTAAAACAAACTTGATCTGCGTGCAACAGATTCCAATGTGGTCACCAAATTTGGTAACTCTAGCTCTTATAGTCTCTGAGATCTG